>JAOXOE010026964.1:0-19880 GCA_028565055.1 Phoeniculus purpureus
ACCACTGGGAAACACGGCCAGGGGTGGCCATTCAACCCCCTCCCTGGGCAGCCTGTGCCAAGGGCTGAGGGCCCTTTCCAGGAAGAAGCTTCTCCTCAGGGCCAACCTCAACTTCCCCTGGTCAAAGACAGCCAAGAGTTTAATGAATAATCCACATTGGTCCCTTTTGCATCAAGTTGGGCTGATTTATCTCACCGTAGCTCTGTCTGTCACATCTGAATGATCTGTTATCTCCCAAAACATTAATAAATGGGGTTTGGGTTTTGAAGGAACCAGGTCAGGTTACTCTGAGAAGGTGGGAGAAGCCACCCCATCCCTGGAACTACTGCAGGTCAGGGTTGACCTTGGGGCTCTGAGTCCCTGATCCAGGTCTGGATGAGCTTGGAAGGTCCCTTCAACCCAACCCAGTCCAGGATTATCTCAGGACATAAGAGAATTTTTGAAGAGTTAGAAATCATCCTCGGCCACTTTCTGAGACTGCAGAAAGCAGTCTGGAGAAATATGGATTCATGGAAAGTGTTGGGTTGGAAGGGACCTCCAAAGGGCATCCAATCCAACCCCCCTGACACCAAGCAGGGCCAGCACTCCCCAGACCAGGTTGCCCAGAGCCCCATCCAGCCTGATCTTGAATGGCTCCAAGGATGGGGCCTCCAGCCCCTCTCTTGGGAAAAAGGGAAAAAGAGATGAAGGAAAAACAGGAGAAAGAGACAAGGAAGGAGCTGGGAAGCAGGACAGACTGGTTGGAAGGGACCTCTGGAGATCATCTAGTCCTGCTGGAGCAGGTTCTCCTATAGCAGATCCTACAAGAACACATCCAGGGGGGTTTGGAATGTCTCCAGAGAAGAAGCCTCAAGGATCAACAACATGACAGAGCTCTGCAGGACTCCTTTGATCTAATTTCCATCTGATTCCCAGATGCTGAATCTTATCCAAAAGAAAAACTGGGATCAGCAAGGACTTAAAAATCCCATCTCATGGGGTAGCAGCATCTTGGAGCTTCTGCTGCAACTAACAAGCTTGTTAAAACACACTGAGCTCCCAGGGTGATGGTTTAGGACCATCAAGTTGATAGCTTGAAATTCCTACTACTTGAAACTGGAATTTGTACAAAACATCCTGGGGTCACTCCAAGGACACTGGATTCAGGAAACTAGGCCGAAGGAAGCAAGGGATAACAGAAAACCCAATAAAAGAAAAGCCCCGGGACACAGCTGGGAAACAGATTCGGTGCCGGACGCTAATCTCTGTTTTGAAATAAAGTTTGGAATTTCCCCTCAGGAAAAGGCTGGGATGTAGAGGGCAGCCTGAGTCACCAGTTGATGGAAAGGGGAAGAAGTAGTAGGGGGTGAGATGCTGGAACAGGTTGCCCAAGGCAGTTGTGGCTGCCCCAGAACAAAACTGCAGAGCCTTGGCAGAGCTGGGTTAACGGCTGAATCCATCATAGAGTCGGGTTAGTGGTCAGACCCTGGGTGGTCAGACTCAAGTTAACGGTCAGACCCTGGGTAGAGTTGGGTTAATAGCTGAATGCATTGTAGAGTTAGTTGGGTTAATGGCTGGACTCTGCCCAGGGTGGTGGTTGGGTCCCCATCCCTGGATGAGTTTAGAGTTGCTTAGATGTGGTGTTGGGGGATCTGGTTTAGGGGTGACCTTGTAGAGTAGGGTTGATGGTTGGATTCTACGCTCCTAAGGGTCTTTTCCAACCTGAATGATTCTATGACTCTCTTTGGTTAATGGTCAGAGCCTTGGTGGACTTGGGTTAACAGCTGGAGCTTTGGAAGAGTTGAGTTAATGACTGAACCCTCAGTAGAGTCAGGCTAATGGTGAGACCCTTGGTAGGAGTCAGGTTAACAGCTGGACCCTTGGTAGAGTCAGGTTAACGGGCAGACATCAGACTTCGGTAGAGTCAGACTAATGGTTGCACCCATCACAGAGTCAGGTTAACGGCTGGACACCAGATAAGTTGGGTTAATGGTCAGACCCATCACAGAGCTGGGTTAAACGTTGGGCTCAACCTTTAAGATCTTTTCCAACCTAAAAGACCTCTACGATTCTGTGCTGTGGCTGCCAGCAATCAGGTCACTGAAGTTACTTAAATCCCTTTCAAGTCCTAAAGCTGGTGAGGCTGTGACACCGTCTTGTCTTCATCTGTGTCACGACGACTTTAAATAATTCACCCTCAGCCAGGCTAATCGCACCCCATTAATCCCGATGATTCCTCCTTCCCTTGCTGCTGCAGCAGTGAAAGGACAGCCCCAGCTCTTGAAACCAACCAGAGTTGGCTTCATTTTATTTAAATCACATGGCTAGAACCTGAAGTTTGGTAGGTGGTAACAGAACAACCCCTGTGTCTCACACCCACCATCATGGGTAACAATCAGAGAATCTCTTTGGTTGGAAGAGATTTTGAAGTTCATCAAGTCCAAGCGTTGCCTCAGCACTGCCAGGGCCTCACTAACTCCCTTCCCTCACTCCACATCACCAGATCCCCTCTCTCTCTCTCGGAGGAGGATCCTTGCCTCTCCCCACAAGGATCCCTTCCCTCTCAAGGAGGATTCACCAAACACTGAGGGCTACAAGTGTCATTTTGAGGCTTCACATTATCAAGCTGGCAAAATAATCCTCTCCAACTGGTCTTCCAGTTCAATTGGCTTAATAGTCCACAGAAGGCTATGGAGCAGTTAGTCATCCACCACCTCCAGCAGGGAGGATAACTGGCACAAGGCAAGAAAACCTCCCACTTTTCATGATTAAACTAAATAAAAACATCTTTGAACATGGACCACTGCATTTGGGGTACAAATCTGAAGCACTACACCTCACCTTCACATCGAGTTGAGAAGCTGCCACCCTTTTACAGAATCCCAAAACGGTTGAGGCTGAGCTCAGCCAGCCCAGCCCAGCCCCTAACATCACCCCAGCGGCCAGACCAGGGCACTAAGGGCCACAGCCAGGCTGCCCTTCAACATCTCCAGGGATGGGGACTCCACCACTGCTCAGGGAAGTCCAGTCCAGCTCTGATCACCCTTTCCAGGAGGAAGGGCTTCCTAACATCCAACCTAACCATCCCCTGGCAGCTTCAGGCTCTGCCCTCTCATCCTGGCACTGGATGCCTGGGAGATGAGTCCGACCCCCACCTGACTGCAACCTCCCTTCAGGGAGTTGGAAAGAGGGAGAAGGTCCCCCTGAGTCTCCTCTTCTCCAGCCTGAACACCCCCAGCTCCCTCAGCCTCTCCCCATCAGCCTTTCCCTCCAGTCCCTTCCCCAGCTTCATTGGTCCTCTGGACTTGCTCCAGCTCCTCTGTCTCTTTCTTGAAATGAGTGGCCCAGTACTGCTCCCAGTACTCCCCAGTGCAGGGAGAGAAGGCCACAGTATTACTAATCCAAGCCAGGAAGCCATTAGCCCTCTGGGCCACCAGGGCACCCTGTTGGCTCCTGTTCAGCTGCTTGGCACCCAGTCCTGACAGGTTCCTCTCTACCAGGCTGCTCTCCAGCCACTCATCCCCCAGTCTCGAGCTGTAGGGAGTTCTTGTGGTTGAAGTGAAGGACTCAGACCAGCTGTTCGAGTGAAGGCCCAGAACCTCATACAGGCTGTGGGGTGAAGGGACACATTGCAGTGGTTTGTGCTGCAATGAGCAGACTGAAACCAGATTGTTCAGCGGGATGAAGACATCGTTTGCACCACTAAGCTCCGGCTCCTTGGCAGCCTGAAGGAAAAGACAGTACTGGAGTTGAAGGTGTCAACCCCCTGCAGCTCCAGACTGGGGGATGAGGGGCTGGAGAGCAGCCGGGCACAGAGGGACCTGGCAGGACTGGGTGACAACCAGCTGAACAGGAGACAGCAGGGTGCCCAAGTGGCCCAGAAGGCCAATGGCATCCTGGCTTGGATCAGCACTAGTGTGGCCAGCAGTGCTGGAGACGTCATCCTCCACATCCTGGGCACCGGAGAGGCCTCCCCTCGAGTCCTGGGTGCAGTGCTGGGCCCCTCACTTCAAGAGAGAGGTGGAGGGACTGGAACAGGTCCAGAGGAGCAACGAGGCTGGGGAAGGGACTGGAAGGAAAGGCTGATGGGGAAAGGCTGAGGGAGCTGGGGGTGTTTAGGCTGGAGAAGAGGAGACTCAGGGAGGACCTTCTCCCTCTCTCCAACTTCCTGAAGGGAGGTTGCTGTCAGGTGGGGGTCTGGCTCTTTTCTCAGGCACCCAGCACCAGGATGAGAGGGCAGGGCCTGAAGCTGCCAGGGGATGGTTAGGTTGGATGTTAGGAAGCCCTTCCTCCTGGAAAGGGTGCTCAGAGGGCTTTTCCAGCCTCAATCATTCTGGGATTCTGAAAGTCAGTTGAGCCCCCACCTTCTTATTTTATGACAGATACAAGCAAGAAAGAAATATTATCTCTATTTCCTCTGACCCCAGCAGCCCCAGTTCCAAGAATTATCACCAAAGAACAACCTAAACCATCCCAATGTCTCTGCCAAAACAACAGACTTTTAAACCCTAAACTAGATGTTTTTTTAAACTCAACCCCTCTGAAAGGCTCTAATTTCTAGCCCCAGCCCTTGTTTTCAGCCCCTAAACAGTGAAACTCTTCAGAAGAGTCCAGACCTTCTACACTTGGTCCCTTTTTCCTCCAGGACCCCACATTTGCTTCTACCTCTCAATGCTCATGTGCTCCTCATCCTTCCTTCTCCTGAGTAACAGGCTGGACTTGGTGATCTCAGAGGTCTTTTCCAGCCTCAAAAATCGTGTGATTCTAATCTAGAAGCAGATAAAAAGCCGGAGCTGCCAACAACGAGGGGATTATTCCCAACATTTACATGCGAGTCAAATTTATTTGAACGTGGGTGAAGCAGCAGAGCTTCCTCTTCCCTATAGGGATTAGCTGATGAATTCATTTCCCCCACACCAGGAAAACACAGACACTCTTCAAGAGGCTCATTCTACTCTAAAAAAGGGTCGTTTGGAGAAGATTTTAATTCCCCCCCATCCAGCACCTTGTTCTTTCCCTGACAAGTGTTCTGAGTTCATCTTAAATTACCTCTGAAGAGCCAGAGTTTTGAGGTCAAAACAACCACCTGCTGCCTTGATGTTGAGTTCTCCTAGAATGCCATCACCTGCAACCGGGGCAACCTTTCCAGTTCTTCTAACTCCCACCACAAATAGCTCATTAATTTCCCTTTCCAGGTTGTACATCAGAGAATCACAGAATTATTTAGGTTGGAAAAGAACTTTAAGATCATTAAGGTCAACTCTTAGCCCAGCTATCCCAAAGCCTGCACAGTTTTCCTTGGGTTGACCAGCCATGGCAGGGCAGATTCTTCCAGCTTTTCTCAAGAGGAGCAGAGCAACAGCCTTTGGGACCCCAAGCACCCACTGCAGGGAAAACTCCTCTCTTCAGCTCCCCACACTGCATCACACACCAACCCTTCTCCAGTGCCAAAGCTCCTTCAATCACAGCATCGTTCCAGTTGGAGAAGACCATCAAGACCATTGACCCCAACTGTCCCATCCCACTCTCAAACCCTGGCCTGAGCTCCAGATCTCCACTACTGGGAAACACAGTCAGGGATGGCCATTCACCCCCTATCCCTGGGCAGCCTGTGCCTCCAGGGAGAAGTTTCTCCTCAGGGCCAACCTCAACTTCCCCTGGGGCAGCTTGTAACTGTTTCCTCTTGGTCCTTGTGAGAAAAGACCAACTCCCACCTCTCTCCAACCTCCTGTCAGGTAGTTGTAAACAGCAAGGAGGTCTCCCCTCAGCCTCCTTTTCTCCAGGCTCCAGCTGCCTCAGAGCACTTGTTCCCCAAACCCTTCCCCGACCTCACTGGCCTTCTCTGGGCCCACTCAGCACCTCAATGTCCACCTCAACCAGCCACCAACACCTCAGCCACCCCTGCACACCTCATCCTACCCCACCAGCACAGACCTGGGATGGGGGAGCCCAAACAACACCCTGGAGCAAGGGAAGAGGAGGGCAGCTGGATCTTGGGGGGAAGTGGACAGGAAACCACCAGCTTCCCCTCCGTCAAGGCTGGCTGAGGGGCAGGATCTGAGGAGGAAAAAGGGGGGTCCCTGGAGATGGAAAAGGAGAGGGGTCTGTGAAAGAAGAGGAAAAGGAGGGGGGTCCATGGAGGAGGTGGAAAGGGGGGGGTCCATGGAGGAGGAGGAAGGAAAGAGGGGTCCATGGCAGAGGAGGAAAAGGAAGGGGTTCCATGGAGGAAAAGGAGGGGAGTCTATGGAAAAGAAGGAAAAAGAGAGGAGGGGGTCCATGAAGAAGGAAGGACAGGGGAGTCCATGGAGGAGGAGAAAAGAGCGGGGGTCCCTCCATGGAGGAGGAGGAGGAAAGAGGGGGGTCTCTATGAAGGAGGAGGAGGAGGAAAGAGGGGGGTCCCTCCACGGAGGAGGAGAGAGGGGTCATTGAGGAGAAGAAAATGAGGGGTCACCATGGAGGACGGCAAGGGAGGTCCCTGGAGGAAGAGGGGGTCTCTGGAGGACGGAAAGGACAGTCGAGGAGGAAAAAGGGGGTTCATGGTGGAGGAGGAGGAGGAGGAAGGCCCCGGGTGCCGCCACTCACAGAACTCGGCGATGTAGAAGGACACGGCGTAGTTCTCCTCGCACCACTCCAAGGTGGAGGTCGGAGGACCCCAAAAACCCTCCCTGTCAGCGGCCGGAGCCATCGCGGCGGGGCCGCAGCAGAAGCCGAGGGGTGGAGGAGGAGGAGGAGGAGGCGGCGGGAGCCGCGGCCGGACCCGCCCCGGGCGCCGGCGGGGAGGAGCCGGGGGTTTCCGTGGCGACGGGCTGCGGCCTGCGGGAGGGCTCGGGGGGGGTGTTGGGAGGAGGAGGAGGAGGAGTGGTGAGGTGGAAAGAGGGGATTTGAGGCAAATCCCGACGGGAAGAAGCCGGCTGAGGGCAGGTTGGGCTGCGGGCGGAGGAGGGGTTGGCCGCCATGACCGGCCTGGCTGCGGCCTCGGCCTCGGGCTCCTCCTCCTCCTCAGGCCTTAAAGTCAGAGAATTGGAGAAAACGAGGGCGAGAAGGGAGCTCTGGGGATCGTGTAGTGTTGCCAGAGCAGGTTCTCCTGGAGCAGATCCCACGGGAACGTGCTCGGGGGTGGCCTGGGGTGTCTCCAGAGCCGGAGGCCCCGTCCGAGGCTCTGCGAAAGGGAGAAAGTTCTTCCTCCTGTTCGGATCGAACCTGCTGGGTTCCAGTTTGTGCCCAGTGCCCCTTGTGCTGTCACTGGGCACCGCTAAGAGGAGCCTGGTCCCATCCCCCTGACACTCTGGAAGATGCTGCAGCCCCCCCCACCCCTCCAGTGCTCTGTGCTGGGCTCTCCCAGTAGCTTCCGGTGCCTCTGGAACTGGGGAGCCCAGAACTGGCCGCAGGACTCCAGGTGTGCAGTTGGCACCCAGATCCAACCCTGTCCAGGGGCTGCAGCTCAAGGTGTCACCAGCAGGGCCAGGGAGGGGATTGTCCCCCTCTGCTCTGCTCCCTTGAGTCCCCCCCCCCGCAGTCCTGTGGCTACTGCTGGAGCCCCCAGGGCAAGAAGGACCTGGAGCTGTTGGGGCGAGACCAGAGGAGGCCATAAGGGTGATCGGAGGGCTGGAGCCCCTCTGCTCTGGGGACAGGTTGAGGGACTTGTGGCTGTTCAGCCTGGGGGGACCTTAGAGCGACCTTCCAACTCCTGAAAGGGGCTGTCAGAGGGCTGGAGAAGGCTGTTCCCAAGGACAAGGAACACTAGGACGAGGGGTCCTGCTTTGATGCTGGAAAAGGGCAGACAGGAGGAAAAAGGTCTGGAATCTGAGGGTGGGGGATCCCTGGAACAGGCTGCCCAGGGAGATGTTGGAGGCCCCATCTCTGGAGCTGGTTAGGCTGGGTGGGGCTGTGGGCAACCTGGTCTGGTGAGTGCTGGCCCTGCTTGGTGTAGGGGGTTGGACTGGGTGCCCTTTGGAGGTCCCTTCCAACCCAGGCAATTCTATGTGCCCTCACCAAGGCAGAGTAGAGGGAGAGGAGAGCCTCACTCACCCTACTGGCCACACTTCTTTTCTTCATACAACCCAGGATCCCATCAGTGTTCTTGGCCACAACAACTCCAGAATTGTTAAGGCTGGAGGAGACCTCATACGGGAAGACCCCAAGGCAGACCAGAGAGGAGCTGGGAGCACAGAAAGAGCCACAGAATTAGAGAATCATTAAGGTTGGAAGAGCCCTCCAAGCTCATCTAGTCCAACCATCACCCCAAGCTCCACCCTGACCACCAAACCCTGTTCCCCAGGGCCACAGCTACTCGGTGTTTGAGCCCCTTCAGGGACACCAACTCCCCCCATCCCTGGACAGCCTGTTCCAACGCCTGACCACTCTGTCAGGGAAGAGATTTCTCCTGATGGCCAACCTCACCCTTCCCTGGCACAAGTTGATGCCATTTCCTGTTGCCTTACAGGCCTATCGCTCGCTCACACTCAGTCTGTTCTCTGCCAACACCATCAGGATCCTTTACCCCACAGCTGTTTAAGTTGGGTTGGTTGCCCTGAGGTGGCTTCACCTTCACAGACTGACAGTGCAAACCCCACCAGCATCATGGTTTTAAATGAAGAGGTTCCTCCTCCTAGGAGGAAGGAGGTAGTTTTTTTATAGCTCTGCCTACTACACCTACTACGCTGCCTACTCCCATCCGATGCCATATTTAGCTCCTCAGTGCTTACTACATGTTACTATACTTACACCCTAAGTGCTTTTCAGGCAGAGCTCGTCTCCAATAGCAAAGAGAGTCTAAAAAGGGAGAGAGTTGAAACACACAGGGAAAGAATAAAACACACAAGTAGAGACCTGATCGTAAGGTGGGGGTGGTTTTCTGTTTCAGAAAAGCATCTCAAGTCTTGATGAGAAGGTTTGGGCAGACCTCGAGGGCTGTGTGTAAGTGTTTATAGCCTGGGTGGGCTGCAGAGTTTGTTTTGCCTTTGTAGAAACACACAAACACTGCTTTTGTTTAACTCATTTTAGTTGTCTTCACCTCCTCTTTGGAAAACAAACCTTGCGAGATTGGCTCCCTCAGCCTCTCCCTGTTAGCCCTGTCCTCCCTGTCCTTCCTCAGCTCTGGCTCTGCTCCAGCCCCTCAATGTCCTTCTGGTATTGAGGTGCCCAAACCTGACCTCAGCACTCGAGGTGAGGCTTCACCAGTGCCCAGCACAGGGGGACAATCACCTCTCTACTCCTGCTGGCCACACTATTGCAGATCCAGGCCAGGAATGGCCACCTGCTGGCTCACATTTAGCTGCTGTCCATCAACATCCCCAGGTCCTTTCCTGCCCAGCAGTTCTCCAGCCACTCTGCCCTCAGCCTGTTGCATTCCATGGGGTTGTTGTGACCCAGGTGTAGGACCTGGCACTTGGCCTTTTTAAACCTCACATGGTGAATAAACCTCACACGATGAACCTTGGCCGTTTGATCCAAGCCTATGGGGTTGATGACAACAGTGGGCTGCTCACGACCCAGCAATGAGTTCTGATGGCCGAGAAGGCCAATGGGTTCCTGGGGTGCAGGAAGAAGAAGAGTGTGGCCAGTAGGTCAGGGAGGTTCTTCTTCCCCTCTACTCTGCCCTGCTGAGGCTAGAGCTGGAGTCCTGCAGCCAGGTCTGGGCTCCCCAGTTCCAGAGGAACAGGGAGCTACTGGAGAGAGGCCAGCACAGAGCACTGGGATGCTCTGGGGGCTGGAGCATCTTCCTTGTGAGGAGAGGCTGAGAGAGCTGGAGCTGTTCAACCTGAAGAGGAGGAGACTGAGAGGGGATCTCATCGATGCTGAGAGTGTCAGTGTGATGGGACCAGGCTCTGCTTGGTGGTGCCCAGTGACAGGACAAGGGGCACTGGGCACAGACTGGAACCCAGGAGGTTCAATCTGAACAGAAGGAAGAACTTTCTTACCTTTTACCGAGCCCTGGAGCTGTCCGGAGAGGCTGTGGAGTCTCCTGCACCCCAGACCCACCTGGACAACTCCTCTCTGTGGGATCCTGCTCTGGCAATGGGGTTGGACTAGATGATCTCCAGAGGACCTTTCCCACCCCTGTCACTACAGTCTGTGTGAACGTGGGGTTGTTTCTAGCTAGAAAAACAAGTGCAAGGGAGTTAGCACCCAATAACTTGGATAATTTGGGGTGTTCACTGGAGACAATCCGACACCCTGGAGCTCTTCGCATCCGGATGGTCAAACCAGCCTACACCCAGGCACTGGATTTTCTGTCTGTCCTACCAGACCTATGGAGGGGAATTTCTTGCCTCTGAATTCAGTGGGGAAAGAACCTCTGAGCTCCTGCGCTGCTTATTTTCACTACTACTAGGAAAAGCTCTTGACTCGCCAATGGGGTCACTTCCTCTGGCCTCAGGTTGCCGGTGGCTAAGGATCCTCTTTCCAGATCATTTTACATTGCCCTAAACCCTGTGGCTCAACTGATTAGGGAGGTTAATTGAGCCACAGCAGCTTACAGCACTAGAGGGAACGTCCTGTGAATGAAGGATCAGCATCCACAGGGTTTGTTTTTCCCTTTGGGGAGTAGGGGAAGAGCCGCTCTTCAAAAAACCCCACACGTTCAGCCTCCTGAGCTGTGACATTCCGGGGGTGATGCTCGAAGAAGCCCACTTCTGCCTGTCCAGGCTCTGTGCAAACCTTTTCATCGTGGCTCATGCTGCTGGTTCTTTAACTTCTGCATCAAACGAAGGCCTTAGCCGAGCAGGTTGGTCAGAACTGATTGACTGTGGCTGGAGGAATTGCATCTGCTCCCCCTCGTCGGTGTAGGGATGCGGGAGGGAGAAACTGGCACCAAACCCTGGCTTCATTTTTCACCCTCAGCTTTGGATGTCGTTTGAACGAAGGCACCAGCATCAACAAGGTCTTAGGCTTGGAATCCGGAGCCAGGGCTCTCAGCTTGAATCACAGAATCACAGACTGGGTTGGGCTGGGAGGGAGCTTAGGGATCACCCAGTGCCAGCCCCCTGCCAGGGGCAGCGACACCTCTCCCCAGAGCAGGTGCCCCCAGCCCCAGCCAACCTGCCCTTCGGCACTTCCAGGGCTGATGGAGCAGCCCCAGCCTCCCTGGGCAGCCTGTTCCAGAGCCTCAGCTCCTTCATAGGGAGCAACTGCTGCCTCAGGTGTCATCTCCATCTCCCCTCTTGGAGCTGGCACCCAGCCCCCTTGTCCTAGCACCAGAGTCCCCAGGAAGAAGCCCCTCTGGAGCCCCTGCTGGGACTCAAAGCTGCTCTGAGGTCTCCCCTGATGGACTCTTCTCCAGGCTGACCAGCCCCAGCTGCCTCAGCCTGTCCCCAGAGCAGAGGGGCTCCAGCCCTCTAATCACCCTGGTAGCCTCCTCTGGCCTCGCTCCAACAGCTCCAGGTCGTTCTTGCCCTGGGGGCTCCAGCAGTGGCTGCAGGACTTCAGTGAGCTCTCAGGAGAGCAGAGAGGGACAATCCCCTCCCTGGTCCTGCTGGTGACACCTTGAGCTCCATCCCAGGACAGGGTTGGTTCTGAGCTGCCCTCACCCTCTTTCTGCTCCTGTTGAAGCTTCTCCTCCACCAACACCCCCAGGTCCTTCTCCTCAGGGCCGCTCTCACGCCATCCACCTCCCATCCCACGTGAAAATTCCACTCCCCAGTTACTGTGGCTCCGAATGTCTCCATTGGCAGCTTTTTGGCAACCGTCTTGTTTCTACTGGCTGCAGAACAAGGTCATTAAGACCTCTGGATCCTACAAGCCTGACGCTTCCCCACTTGTAATTTATCCCACGGATTGATATGCAGATGGAAGCAGCAAGATTCTCAAGGCAGGATTAGAAGAGGCTGAATCAGAGTCTTTTCAGAGCCCCTTGAAGTTGAAGGGCTGCTTCTGAGCGCTGCCAGGGCCGTGATGATAATTGCACCTCAAGTAGGATCACAGACGCTTCTTGGCACCGACCCTGAGCGAATGGAAAAGAAGTCGGATCCTCAAGTCATGAAGGATCTGAATCAAGATGCTTCAGGGGGGTTTAGCAGGTCTGATTCCCTCTTCCAACCTTGATGATTTGACAGCTGGAGCATGAAACTCCTTCTGCTCGCGGAGCTGCGTCAGAAGTAGCTGCTGTTGGTGTCAGCAGAACCACCTAGGTGTGCAGCCGCTCTGCGGCAGAGGGACGTGAAGCTCTCGCTTTGAACGAGCTGCTCTCGGCTCAGCTATTCCTTCTCTTTGTAGTTCTGCTGCTTAGGAGGGTCGCTGGTTCCTCAGGCTTGTGCTGGTGACGGGGGAAGGTTAGAACAGCTTCAGCTCAGAGGGTTTTGTGACCTTGAAGATCTTTTCCAACCCTGAGGATTCAGTTCTGGGCCCTTCACTTCGAGAAAGCGATGGAGGGGCTGCAGTAGGTCCAGAGGAGCAACAAGGCTGGGGAAGGGGCTGGAGGGAAAGGCTGATGGGGAGAGGCTGAGGGAGCTGGGGGTGTTGTGCCTGGAGGGGACTCGGGAGGGGGACCTTCTCCCTCTCTCCATCTCCTTGAAGGGAGGCTGCAGTCAGGTGGGGGTCAGGCTCTTCTCCCAGACACCCAGCACCAGGATGAGAGGGCAGAGCCTGAAGCTACCAGGGGAGGGTTGGGTTGGATGTCAGGAAGCCCTTCCTTTGGGAAAGGGGGATCAGAGGCTGCCCAGGGCAGTGGTGGGGTCCTCATCCCTGGAGGTGCTGAAGGGCAGCCTGGCTGTGGCCCTGAGTGCCCTGGTCTGGCCGCTGGGGTGCTGGGCTGGGCTGGCTGAGCTCAGGGGGCTTCTCCAGCCTCAGTCGCTCTGGGATTCTTTGTTCCATTGGTGCTCTCCGAGAACTTCCCTGCGCAGTTCTCTTCTCAGGGTTCCCAAGAACAGCCTAAGAGCTGCTGTAGCCGGAGCCCTTCCAAAGGCTTCGTGGAAGTGTTTGGTGGAACTGCAGGAGCTCAGCTTCTCTTGGAGGCTGCAGAAACCTGTTGAGCCAGGCTGGGCGAGCTGAGACAAGCGGATCCCTGGAGCTCTTGACATTGTTCTTGGGAACATGGTTGGGACAAGCTGCCTCTTCTGCTGTGTGGGTGTTAGGAAGCAACACCTTGCAGTTTTTCTTCTGTTGCTGCTGACAAGGAACAGCCCCAGAGGATCTCACCTTGTTTTATACAGAGGCTTCCTCATGGGCTGCTTCCAAAATGCCTTGAGGGTTCCTTATGAGGTTCTGCTCCTTCTCCCTTCCACCAAGGATTTCCACGCAGACATCTCCCAACAGCCTACTGGTCCCAGCAATGAGCTGCAAGGGGTCAACCCTCCTCCCAGTGACACCCAGCAACTCAGCAGCAAAGGGACTGGACTGAAACAGTCCCCAGTCCTTTTGTGATACTGGAAATGAACCTGGTCTGGTCCTCCCTGCTATCATCTCCTTCTCCTGTCCTCTGCCAGGTAGATGACACCCATCCCCACCTCAATTCTACTTCCAGTGGCAGTGAAAGGAGAAGGTTTTAGCCTCTTTTCTCTTGTCCACCTGCCCATGAAGGCTCAGAGGAGACTTTGAAGTCTCTCCACCTTTCCTCCACTCTCAGCAGTGTCTTCTCTGCGCTCCTGGCCATGGTGAAGGTGGCCCTGAGCCCACACTGGCTCCTTCTGGGAACAGATGCCAGCAGATGGTGCTCTAAGACCCTGAATGCAGCACCTCTGCCCCACAACCCAGGGCACCTTGGCACAAGCAACCCCCAACCCTTCTCTGTCCAGCCTTTCCCACCATGGGCACTGCATCTGGAACCTTCTGTAGGGCCAGATGGTCAAGATGAGACTTCAAAGCTCTACTATCTCCAACTCCATCCAGTAGCTCTGTTTCCTCCTCAGTACCCCCTCTGCTCTGGGGACAGGCTGAGGCAGTTGGGGCTGTTCAGCCTGGAGATGAGAAAGCTCCATCAGGAGGAACCTTAGAGCACCTTCCAGTCCCTGCAGGGGCTCCAGGAGAACTGGAAAGGGACTTATTCCCAGGCACTCCGGTGCTGGGACAAGGGGCTGAGTTCCAGCTCCAAGAGGGGAGATGGAGATGGGATCTGAGGCAGCAGCTGCTCCCCGTGAGGGTGCTGAGGCCCTGGAACAGGATGCCCAGGGAGGCTGTGGCTGCTCCATCACCCCTGGCAGTGCTGAAGGGCAGAGTCCCTGGGGAAAAGTCCCCCTCCAGCTCTCCTGGAGCCCCTGCAGGGACTCAAAGCTGCTCTGAGGTTCCCTGGAGCCTTCTCTTCTCCAGGCTGACCAGCTCCAAGTCCCTCAGCCTGTCTCCAGAGCAGAGGGGCTCCAGCCCTCTGATCATCCTGGTGGCTTCCTCTGGCCTCACTCCAACAGCTCCAGCTCCTTCTTGTCCTGGGGACTCCAGCAGTGGCCACAGGGCTGCAGGTGGTGCCTCAGCAGAGCTGGAGTTTGCCCGTCTGACCAGAGCTCCAGTCCCTTCCCTTGCGGTGAAGACCTTCAGGTGAACACGAACCTCGTTGCCGAGCCCCATCCTGCAGACGGCAGCAGCATCCATTGCACGAGGAGGAAAATGCTGATGAGGGAGCCCCTCAGTCCTCCTGCCCCTTCATTTCTGAGAAGAAACAAGCAGTTTCAGAGCGAATGGCGACGGGTCGGGCTTTCGGAACCACTCGGTGCTTTAGAAACTGTTTTGAGGACAAATGAGGTGCAAAACTGCATCTGCAGAGAGACGGAGACGCAGGGGTTTGAGATGAAAAGGGTCCTGCTGCTCTGCCAGCACCACCCCCGCTTCTCCGCGGGGCAGAAAGAGAAGGGCTTTGTGAGCCCCCGGTGCCAAATTGTTCTTTTTGGGGGGGTTTTGTGGCTGGCTTTGAACCTGTGGGGCTGCCGGGTGGAGCTTGAAGAGGTAGAAGCGGGTGGGTTAGAGTTGGCTGCTCTAGATGCCTCTGGGGGGGTAAAGGTGTCCATGCAGGGAAACTGGTTTCCATGGGGACTGCACTGAGCAAGCCCCCAAACCACTCTCCCAGCAGGACAATCACTGTGGATCTAATTAAAGCTCCTCACGCAGCCCCGCTCAGCTGACCAGCTCCGTGAGAATGAGATGACCTCTATTAATTCTATCTGACAGCGATCGTTGTGTCAGAGCGAATCCCCAGATGGGACTTGACACCCGCCAGAAGATGGAAACCAGCTGGAGTTCAGAGGGTGCAGGGGACGTGGAGGATCTGGATCCGTCCAGTTGTGTGCAGGGATGGATCTTCTGGCTGTCTCTGGTCCCAGCAGGATGAAGATGCTGCTGCCTGAGACAGGTCTCATCCTGGACTGGATGATCATAGAATCATCCTGGCTGCGAAGGAGCTCCAGGGTCATCAAGCCCAGCCCTCAGCCCAACAGCTCCCTAACCCCAGACCATGGCCTCAAGGGCTCCAGCTACTTGGTTTTTAAACCCCTCCAGGGATAGAGACTCCAGCACCTCCCTGGGCAGCCTGTTCCAGTGCCCAACCACTCTCTCAGCAGAGAGCTTCTTCCTCAGATCCAGTCTAACCCTCCCCTGATGCAACTTGAAGCCATAATCTTAGACGACGTCTCTTCCAACCTGAATGGTTCTCTGATTCTAACCCACCCTGCTGGCTCCTGTTCAGCCAGTTGTCACCCAGTCCTGCCAGGTCCCTCTCTGCCAGGCTGCTCTCCAGCCACTCACCCCCCAGCCTGTGGTGCTGTCTTCTCCATCTGGCCTGGGAGTGGCTGATTCCTGGAGCTTCTTTCATAGAATCAAAGGATGAAAGGGACCTCAGACATCACCCAGCACCAACCCTTCGACAGGAGCAGGGAGACCTTCAACCAGAGCAGGGTGCCCACAGCCCCAGCCAACTTGCCCTCGGACACTGCCAGGGGGGATGGAGCAGCCCCAGCCTCCCTGGGCAGCCTGTTCCAGGGCCTCAGCACCCTCACGGGGAGCAGCTGCTGCCTCCCAGCTCATCTCCATCTCCCCTCTTGGAGCTGGAACCCAGCCCCTTGCCCCAGCACCAGGGTCCCCAGGACAAAGCCCCTTGGCAGCTCTCCTGGAGCCCCTTCAGGGACTGGCAGCTGCTCTGAAGTCCCCCCTGATGGAGCCTTCTCTTCTCCTGAATGAACACCCCTTGAATCTGAGGGTGGGGGATCCCTGTAACAGGCTGCCCAGAGAGGTGGTGGAGACCCCATCCCTGGAGCCATTCAAGGTCAGACTGGCTGGTTCAGGAAGATGAGGTCTTCAGGAATCTCTCGTGACTGGAATGAAGACCAGAGCAACAGGATTGATGCGAAGACCTTGGAAAACCTTTAGGACCACAGGATGTGGAGCGATGCTCAGGGGGTTTAGCTCAAGCTCAGTCAAAGACACTTGACTGCGGCACCAGTGAGAATCTACCTGAGAATCAACTTGAAAATCAACCAAACTACTTCCAAGCCAACCAAGCTCTGGAGAGGATCTTCAGACCCAAGTGTCTGTGAGGCAGGGCAGAGCAATTAGTGGGTCCTTTGATGCTGCTGAAAGGGATTTGAAGGAGAGGTGCCAAACCTGTTGTTGAAGAGCATTTCCTGAGAAACCAGCTTGTGGGAGGGTTGATCTGAAGCTGGTTCCTTGCTGTTGGGGGAGGGCACCCAAGTGCACTCTTTGATGTGAAAACAGGCCAACAGTCAAAGGGAGGCATTTGGGAGGGAGGCAGGGGGTTGCTTTGTCTCCTGCTCACCAGGAATTGGCCTTAAGGAGAAGATCCTGGGGAGCTGCTTTTAACCCTGAGGACTCTCTCTGCTCAAAACCACCTTTCCGAGCAGATGCAGCCTCCCCAAATGTCCCCACATGAAGAACTGGCTTCTTTTTAGAGTGTGTTGGGTTGGAAGGGGTCTCCAAAGGTCATCTAGTCTAACCCACCTTGCAGAGAGCAGGGACATTTCTAATGAGCCCAGGTTGCCCAGAGCCCCATCCAGCCTGACCTTGAATGGCTCCAGGGATGGGGTCTCCAGGGGTGTTGATCAATATGGGAAGGGTGGGGGTCAGGAGAATGGAGCCAGGCTCTGCTCAGGGGCACCCAGGGACAGGACAAGGGGCAGCCGGTGTGAGCTGGAGCAGAGGAGGTTCCCCATCAGTGTGAGAAGGACCTTCTTCTCATCCTAGTGAGGGTGCCAGAGCCCTGGCAGGGGCTGCCCAGGGTAGGTTGTGGAGTCTCCTTCTCTGGAGACATTTCAAACCCTCCTGGGCTGTTCCTGTGTGACTGGATCCAGGGGACCCTGCTGTGGCAGGGGATGGGACTGGGTGATCTTCCGAGGTCCCTTCCCATCCCTAATGATGGGGTCTAGGGGATCCTGCTGTGGCAGGGGGTCAGACTGGATGATCTCTCAAGGTCCCTCCCAATTCCTCATGTTCTATAGGAGGTTTGGAGGCTGAACAGCCATCCTCACTCCCAAGCCTGTAGCTCTCTTGGTTGCTCTGCTGGGCAGACACACAAGAGGGCAGGGAATTGTGAAGAGGAGAGCCCCACGCTGATGGGAGAGAAGCCAGCTGCAGCCAGAAACTCTTGGCCAGGTGTCAGCAGAGCTCAGTGCCAAAGCTAACAAATCCTGCCAGGAGCCAGGACTTCCTTGCTTGGATGGAAATCTGGGCTAATGGGGCTTGGCTGGCTCCAGGGCTCTGCTGGAAGCTGCATAGCTCTGCTCTGCCCCGCAGAACTGCTGCTTCAGACAGGGCAACCAGCTTCTCTTCTGCAGAAGGTGAGCTCTGGGGTTCCCAGTTTTACCTGGAGGAAGGGGGAATCATGGAACCGTAGACTGGGTTTGGTTGGAGAGGACCTTCGAGATCATCTCCTCCAACCTCTCTGCCATGGGCAGCAGCACCTCTCAGCCAGATGTGGTTGCTCAAGGCATCATCCAGCCTGGTCTTGAGCCCCTCCCCAGTCACCAGAACAAGAGGAAACAGCCTCAAGTGGTTGCCAGGGGAGGGTAAGGTTGGCCATCAGGAGAAATCCCTTCCCTGACTGAGTGCTTAAGGGTTGGAACAGGCTGCCCAGGGAAGTGGGGAGTCACCATCCCAGGGTCTTCTCTTCTCCAGGCTCCTATTGTACCCTGCATCTATCCCAACCCCTGTACACCATCCTGATGACCTTGAAGGTCATCTGCAACCCTGATGCTTCTGTGATCCTGCGGTTTTACCCCCTTGGGTCGACACTGATGCTCTGCTGGGGATCACAGGATCGTTCTGGTTGGAAGAGAACCTGGGGATCATCGAGTCCGACCACCACGGAGCTGGGCAGGGAGGGGGCTGCACATCCCACCCCTCCTGCCCTAGAGCCCTGGGCAACCTCCAGGGCTTCTCTGCTGCTGAAGGGTGAACAAGGGGCTGCTGCTGTCACTGGGGTCTTTCTCCTCCACAGCAGAAGGAGCCATCGATGAAAGGGGTGGGATGGGGCAGGGTTTGCTCCGAGGGCAGCACAGGAATACAAATGACTCCGAAACAAAGGCTCTGATGAAGGGCTGGTGCTCTCCCTCCCTGCTCATTACAGCCAAAGATTTATCTGATGGTCCACTTTCAGCTCCAATTTTCCACCTTTTTAATTAAACTCCTGGCTCCTGCTTGGCCACTCCGGGAGGAGCAGGAGGATGGGGATGTCTCAGGGGTGATGGAGCAGCCACGGGGCTGATCCTAGGAACCTGTCATGTGGAGCAGAGAGAGTTTGCTTCACCCCAAAGCCTTCCCAAGAGGTGGATCCCAAGGGACAACCGTGTGGGCTGGTGGCCAGCCAGGCAGATTTATTTACGGTCTGGCATGGCAAGAGGCCACCTGCCTCTCCCAGCCTGACCAAGCCAGGTCTGGGTGGAACAAACACGCTGGAAATAACTGGCAAAAAACCCCCCTTCTCCTGCAAAGTGGAAAAAAAGTAGAGGAGCAGCTATTTTTAAAAGGGAGGTTGGTCAGGGAGGGATCTCTGTGGGCTGAGAGCTGAGAGCCAGGAGGACTGAGATGCTTCAACCTGAAGAGAAGGCTCTGGAGGGACCTTCCAACCCCTGAGAGGGGCTGTCAGAGGGCAGGGGAAGGCTGTTCCCAAGGGCAGGGAACCATAGGGTGAGGGGTCCTGGCTTGAAGCTGGAAAAAGGCAGAGTGAGCCTGGACAGGAGGAGAAAGGTCTGGAATAGGAGGCTGGGGGATCCATGGAACAGGCTGCTCAGAGAGGGGCTGGAGGCTCCACCCCTGGCGCCATCCAAGGTCAGGCTGCATGGGACTGTGGGCAACCTGTTCTGGAGACTGCTGGCCTTGCTTGGTGAAGGGGATGACCTTTGGAGGTCCATTCCAACCCTCCTATCCTGGAGGCACAGCTCTGCCAGCAAATGCAGCTCAGCCACTTCTTCCCCCTCTTTCACCCAGCCGCTCCTTTACTGCCTGGCCCCACTGCTGAGGTTTTCCTGCTTCTAAAACTGCTCAGCCTCCGGCTAAATCGCCCCTCTGGCTTTGCCAGGGCAAATGGATCCAGCCACAGAGCTGAGCTGGTCCTGGAGACGGCCAGAACTTGCAGCTGGCCCAGCCTGGCCGCCCTTCCTGGCATCGGTTGGATGGGCTGACGGCAGGGCTTAGACCATCAGGGCACCTCATGGAGCTGAGAGCAGCACCGCAGCTCCAGAGGAGCAACGAGGCTGGGGAAGGGGCTGGAGGGAAGGGCTGATGGGGAGAGGCTGAGGGAGCTGGGGGTGTTAAACCTGGAGGAGAGAAGACTCAGGGGGGACCTTCTCCCTCTCTCCAGCTCCCTCAAGGGAGGTTGGAGCCGGGGGGGGTCAGGCTCTTCTCCCAGGCACCCAGCGCCAGGACCTGAAGCTGCCAGGGGAGGGTCAGGTTGGGTGTCAGGAAGCCCTTCCTCAGGGAAAGGGTGATCAGAGGCTGGACTGGGCTGCCCAGGGCAGTGGGGGAGTCCCCAT
>JAOXOE010026965.1:0-19868 GCA_028565055.1 Phoeniculus purpureus
TCTTCCTTCCAGTCCCTGCTGTTATCTTCCATGACTCCAGGAGTGTGGCTGGAGGTCTTTGCAGTGAAGACTGAGGTCAAGAAGTCATTGAGAACATCAGCCTATTCCATGTCATTTGTGACCATATTACTTGTTTCCTTTCTGAGGCGGCCCACACCTTCCCTAGGCTGGTAACAGTTTCTGTTTCTCTAGCTGAAAGTAGTGTGGGTACTGGCAAGTCATACAAAACTCCATGTTGTGGTTTAACCCCAGCCAGCAACTAAGTGCCACTCAGCCACTTGCTCAATCTTCCCCCACAGTGGGATGGGGAGGAAAATTAGCAAAAGAACTAAAACTTGGGGGTTGACTAGAACAGTTCAATAACTAAAATAATAATAATAATAATAATGAAAATATAGCAGAAAGAGAGAAATAAAACCCAAGAACAGACAAGTGATGCACAGCTGGTGAGCAGTTGCCCACTACCCAGTGGCTGAGGCCCAGACAGTCCCCAAGCAGCAAATGGACCCTCTCTGCCACTTCTCCCCAGTTGTTATACTGGGCATGATGCCATATGGACTATTCTGTTGGGTAGTTTGGGTCAGCTTCCTAACTATGTCCCTTCCCAACTTTTTGTGCCACTCCAGACTTCTGACTGGCAAGGCAAGAGAAGCTGAAAAGTCTTTGACTTAGGATAAGCACTGTTTAACACACTGATGTTCTAGTTGTTGCTATGAAAATTAGTCTCATAGTAAATGTATAACGGAAGACTGCACTAGGAAGAAAATTAACTCTATCCCAGCTGGAATTTGGACACCAAAGGTCACCTTGCTTCCAGTTGCTGCTGTTCCTATCAGGACGTACAAACTAGGGGAAGAAATCTTTGTTATTAACAAAATCTCTCCCTTGGAGTCTACTTATTCAAATGAAAAATGTTCTCTTCCTTAATACCTTAATTTCAAGACTTTATTAGGTTTACCTTCACATTCTCTTCTCAAAACAGATAGGATACTTGGACAATTCACCTTTCCGGTGAGTTAAAAATTGTAGTGAGCACATGCTTGGGTGTGACTACCAGCCTGGCTTAGGACTGAACAAGCAGCCTAGTTGTTCAGACAAGATTTTCCTCTAGTGGTAGAAATCCTAGGAATTTGTGAAATGTTGTACTGTGTAGTAATGAGTTGTATGGTCTCTTTTTCAGACTGACTCTCTCTCTGAAAGAGAAGGAACTGAGTCTCAGAACCCTGGAAGAAAATAACCTTGCGCAGCACAACGAGCTGTCTCAGCTTCTTACTGCTGTTCACCAGGCCCAGCAGCTCCATTCAGATCACAGAAGAGAAATACAAGAGCTCAACAACCAGGTGACCTATGGACTAGCATCCTCTTCTCCAGGGGATTGCTACCTTCAGCTTGTAGGCCCCAGCTTTCGTTTTCCAACAACATATGTTGTGTCTGTGTTCTCCCCAGAGACTTTGCACACTGAGTCTGTTATGTTCTCCCTGTTATGTTTTCCCCTGTTTTCATGGTTTTCAGCATCATATATATGATGAAATGCGGAAACTCCTTCGGAGCTTTTCAGCCTCACCATTAGCAGTGTTGTCCCTAGATGGTGTTCCTATCTCAGTTGGGTACTGAGCAATCCAGTCAAATAGAAGTGGAAAGCAGTCTGTGGAACATACATCCATCTTAGCCAGTTTCATTTTGGAGATGTACCATAAAGGATGACAATTACTTCCCCTTTACTTCTACTTCCAAGCATCCCTGATAACTCCAATTTCCATGCAGGGGTACTTGATCTTTCATCTCACCCTACCAGACAACCACTCTCATCCTCTAACAAACATTGAATACACGCAATTCATTTCTGAGGCTGGAAAATGAAAGCCTTACAGTTCAACCTTTTCTTTGGGGATGGGAGAACTGCCTTTTAGCCCCTTAAGTTGCCAGATACCTGTTAATAGCTTTGCCTAGTTTGAATCCTTGGCTTTGTGCCTTCCAGTTTCAAGTGTATTTTTTGCTTAAGTAATTTCTTCTTTGTTCCTTGCTCTACTTCTTGCTCTACTATCTCAGTAACAGCACCATCCTTATATATCTCTGCATGTGTTACAGATACAGACACTGAAAGAAGTAGTGTTGGAGAAGGAGGCTGACCTGGCAGCTCAAGAGAAGCAGTTGCTAAAGGATCTGAAGGAATCTCGAGCGGCTGAACGGTGCTTGAAGGACTCTTTGCAACTGATGGAGGCTGAGATGTCTGAACTGCATTTGAGACTTTGTAGCACAGAGAACAGAGCAAAAGCATTGGCCACTGAGTGTCAGCAAGCTAAGAGTGCCCACTGTGAGGTGCAATCACAGCTGGAAAAACTGAACTTGGTTCTCCACCGCATGGCCTGTGACAGCAGAGACTTAGTCTCTTTGGATTCAGGCAAGTGTGGGATACTGGGCTGCTGAGTCTACAGAGCAGATAGAGGAGAGCAGATGAGTGGTGATACCAGGTTGTAATCGTGGTATGGTACTCACCCTTCCAATTTAGACTGACTGAACACTTGAGAGGTCTCAGAAGTCTGGCATCTCTGCAGAGAGCTAAGTCTGTTTGTATGTGGAGAAATGACAAGCATCAAAATGAAGTAGGGCCCAAGTCACATTAAGTTATGGGGCCTGTGCATTCATCCTTGAGGCATCACCGACATTAGTGGTCATCAAAATAAACATTAGCCTGTGACATGTCTTGTAACTTGAACTCTAGAACAAAGTCAAAGGCACTGCCACTGTGTCCTGTGTAGAAGGAGGAATTGTTTCTTGGAGACCCTTCAATTACATCTTGAAACAGAATGGCTTCTTTCTTTAGAACAGGGTCATGTCTGGGATGTTACTGTTCCTCAGGCCAGGGACCTCACTGCAGAGCTCACAGTGGACAGAGTTGCAGCATTCCTACAAGACCTGTGTCAGCATCTGAAGCAGACTCAGCAAGATCTGGTATGTGTGTGTAGTGCTCCCAGAAATCCTGTCCCTTGGCTGGGCTGAACTGGCAAGCAGAGTGCCAAAGCCAGAATGGGTGTAAGTTCTTGTAGGCCAAGCTGTCCTCCTGCTGTGAGCAGAAGGGAGATGTGAGCACATTTACTGTTACTCCTCTACTGCACCCTCCTATCTTGGATATTTGTGTCTTAGTGTTTGTACATCTTTCCCAGCTGCCAGCAGTAGCTCTGTGAGGTAATACTTATTACCTCTTCCAGAATGATGCAAGGAAGAAGATACAGGACTTGGAGCTGGAGCTGAGTGAAAAGCAAGCTGAGAAGGACCATTTCAGTGCCTACAATGAAGAGCTGCAGAAACAGTTGGCTCAAAGCCAGAAAGGTAGACCATCTCCTTTCCAAGACCCTGACCCCTGCTGTCTCACAAGCAGGAATCTCTGATACCACACAGAGGAAAAGCACAGGTGGGAAGAGGAGAGAAATAGCAAGTGTGAGATTTAACCTATAGAACTACCACCAAAAACTTTTTGCAAGGAAAGACCAAGGGGCTGGCAGTGTATAATGTCTAGCTGTGCTACCAGTGATAATGTGTAAAGGTGGTACCTTGCAGCTTACATGGTACTCCTAAGTAGGTGAAGCTTGGTGCCTGACAGCATCCTTTTCCATGTGCTCTTTAAAAGCACCAGCCTGCACAAAGCCTTGTCATTACTGACTTCCTTTTGCTCTTACACAGCAGATCCAAAGAGCTTTCGTTCAGTGTTAAGCTTCTGTGGTACTGCATCCCTTCTGTATTTTCCAGTTCTCTGATACCTAGGTGCTTCTGCGTTCTTCTTAGTGATTTTAAAGGCCTCTTCCAATCAAAATGACTCTGTGATTCTTGCTTCAGTTCTCAGTGCTGGTGTGATGATCAGTTGTTACTGCATTGCTGTTCTAGTATCACCAAATATTTCCTCTCTTTTCCTGCCAGTGCACAATGTAATCCTCTAGCAGTCTTTTGGACAATTATCAAAGTGCATCTTCAAGTACAACATTGACATCTGTTCTCTAACATCTTAAATCTTCCTGGTCAGTTAACTGTGTTCATAGTCTTTGCTTTTGCCGCTTCTTCATTTTCCTCTTCATTTTCCTGTAGCACACTAAATCTGGCTCTGACCTTCTAGAGCCAGACCTACTCTCTCTCCTTGGTTCACAGTTGTCAGTTCTAAATGCTTCTAACAGTGTGGGTGATGTGTCGTCATGCCCCTGGCCCTGGCCTTTCAACAAGCAGAAAAGGAAGAACATTTTTGTGTTCTTCTGAACCATGCCTCTTGCACTCTTCTTTTCTCTGCCTGGAAGTTTCCTTTATTTATATCTGCTTTGAAAGATTCTGTGTGCTCAGACCCTGGAAAGCACAGAGAGGCAGATAAAAAGCAAAGTTTTCTTCGTAGAATGCAAATCATTTCTATTTTGCTTTGCTTTTCACCACCTTCTTCACCTTTATTGCTGCAGAGACACAGATGGCAGAATGCAAGAAAGCTGCCTTGCAGGAAGAGGCTGCTGCTCTAAAGCAGGAAACTGTTACTCTACATCAAGAAGTGACATCTTTGGAAAAGAAACTTGAGAACACTGAGAAGCAAAGAAAGGATGTCCTGGTGAGGCTGGCAGCTGCCGTGAAATCCAGTATAAAAAACAGATACGTAGATGGAATTACTGAGTATTTGCCTCCCTGTTTTGCAGAATGAATGGGACAGACTGCAAGTCCTTAAAGAAAAACTGATGTGGGAGATAGAACATCTTCAGGAATCGGTCACAACCTCTGAAATCCAAGCAAATACAGCATCAGATATGAACCACTGCCTTGAACAGGAACTCCAGGCTATACTGTCTGTCTTAAAAATTAAAAATGAGGAAGTGGAAGTGCTGTGGCATAAAATCCAGATGCTCCAGAAAGAGGCAGAACAGGGAAAAGCTAAGCTCACTCATCTGACTGCTATCCTGTCAGAGAGGGAGGGAGAAATGAAGTCCTACCAGAAGCAGATGAGAATGCTGGAAAAGCAGAAAGAACTGCATAGAATTACTCTTGATCAGGTTACTAAGGAGATAGCAGAGAAAAAGTGGAATATAGAATGCCAGCAAGAACAGATACAGGAGCTAGAGAAGCAGCAAGAAATGCAAAGAGTTCATGTCAGCAAGGTGCACAAAGAGCTTGAAGAAAGGGACCAGGAGATCAAATGCCAGCAAGATCAAATAGGGGAACTGGAGAAGCAGCAAGAAATGCAGAGGGTTCATGTCAGCAAGATGCGCAAAGAGCTGGAAGACAGGGACCAGGAGATCAAATGCCAGCAAGAACAGATACAGGAGCTAGAGAAACAGCAAGAAATGCAGAGGGTTCATGTCAGCAAGATGCGCAAAGAGCGGGAAGAGAGGGACCAGGAGATCAGATGCCAGCAAGAACAGATACAGGAGCTAGAGAAGCAGCAAGACATGCAGAGGGTTCACCTCAGCAAGATTTGCAAAGAGCTAGAAGAGAGGGACCAGGAGATCAAATGCCAGCAAGAACAAATACGGGAATTGGAGAAGCAGCAAGAAGTGCAGATGGTTCATGTCAGCAAGATGCACAAAGAGCTGGAAGAGAGGGACCAGAAAATCAAATGCCAGGAGGAGAAAATTGAGATTCTAGAAAAACAGAGCACATCACAAGTGAGAAATCTGCTTGTGGATCTTGGCCATATGGAAGGAGAAGTGAAGGAGAAAAACTTAGAGCTTATGTCTTTGACTCAGCAGATCCAAGAACTGGATATGGAGAGAGAAGAGGTGAAGTCTCTGCACATGAACCTTCAACACCTGAGGGAAGTTCTTGAGGACCGAGAGAATGAGTGTGAGTCTCAGAGGGATCAGTTAAGACTCTTGCAGCAGTACAAGAAACAGCAAGAGGGCTATGTGCAAGAGCTTCATGGTAAACTAGAAAAGATGACACATTCTTTCCCTAAAAAAGATCAAGAGCTTGAATCGCAACAGAAGCAAATCCCGGAAGCTGAAGAAAACATGGAAATGCAGTACAGGACTGTCTGTGATCAAACAGAGCAGATCATAGAAACCTTAAAAGAAAAGGACAGACTCTCAGACATCCGAAACCAACAAACTTGGAACAATAAGGAAAAACCAGAAGAATGGATTAATGTCTTACATCAAGACTTAGAATACACTACGGGAATGCTAAAAGAGAAGGATTCTGTGTTTGAGTCTCATAAGGAACTGACTGAGATCTTCCAAAAACAAGAATGTAGCTCTGATCAACAGAAGGAAATTCTGCAATGTTTTCAAGTGTCACTAGAAAAAAAAGGGCAAAAAATTGTATTCCTCAGAAAGCCAGGTGAGGCATGCAAGGAAAAGGACAAAAAGGCTAAGCAAAGAAATTTTGAAGCAACAAAATGGACTTTGAAGGAAAGTAAAAAACAGATAGGGGTTACAGAGGAGGCTGTTCCTAAGCTTCAGCAGCAGAAGGAGGAGGCAGCAATGCAGACTAAAGCCATTCTGCAAAAACTAGGACAAATGCAATCTCCTCTAGAGGACAGAGATCAAGAGATAGTATCTTTGCAAGAACATTTCCAGGAGCTTGGAGAGCAAGAGTTGGAAGGCAAGCAGGCCAAGAGTCAACAGCACAATCTGAACAAAATGAGCCAAATAGTGAAGAATAATAATTTAAAGTTCCTGAGGCAGACAGAACAAATGAATGCATTCCAGCATGGTGAAGAAAGCATAAAAATAGCACTGACATCATCCCAGAAGCAAGTGAATTTGCTTGAGGAAGCAGTGAGAAAGCAAGATGAAGACAATGAAACTTGTAGACAAAAACTCCAGTGCCAAGAAGAGCTGAAGATGTTGCAGACTCTTCAGCTTAGGCTAACCAAGAAGAATAAAGAAGTTAGGCACCACAGAGAGCAAGAGAGGCTCCTAGAAGAAGCCTTGCCTGGGAGGGAACAGGAAACCAAGTTAGAAGAAGAAATAAGTGCTCTTTGGGAAGATCTCAAGCATGTCCAGCAGACTCTGATGAAGAAGGATGAAGAGGTCAAGAACCAGAGAGACAGAGTCAGGTGTTTAGAGAAAACTCTGGCAGGGAGAGAAAAAGAACTTAGGAGGCAGATTCAACTGTTGAAACAATTAACTTCAGCTCTGCAATGGAAAGATGAAGGGGAGACCCTACAGCAGTATAACCAGAAACACCAAAAATGGGAGGAAGAGGAAGCAGAGATGAGGAAAGTTCTCCAGGAAAGAGACTATCTCTTGAAAAGGCAGCAAGAGCTAACCAGACAGCTGGAAGATGTGCAGAAAGCAAAGGAGGAAGAATTAGAGAGGGTGAATGCTATTTTGAGGCAGAACGAAAGTGCAGAAATTGAATGGAAAGCAAAGGCAGAAACACTGAGTCTTGCTCTTACCAAGAGTGAAATGGCCAACGGGACTCTGAGGGCAGAAATTGCCATCCTGCAGAATATGGTTTCAGAGAGAGACAAGGACCGGTTTCATCAGGTAAATTGCCAATCAACTAAAATGTTTATAAAGGAATCTAAAGAGATTTCCCCTAACGACACAAGAATATGTATTCTCATAATGAGAATGTACATAATATAATGAGATATGATAGTATTTTCTATATGTGGTGTGGTTTGGAGGGCTGTCAGCAAAACCTCTACCTTGGACTTCTGGAGAGCTGTCTTTGGTCTACTCAGGATGCTGGTTCGGAGAGTCCTTTGGGAAGCAGCCCTCAAGAACAGAGAGGCGTAGGAAGGCTGGGCTGACTTTAAGAATGAAATTATGTAGGCACAGGAGCAAGCCAGCTTGTGTGTCTCTGTATCACTGGCCAGAGAGCATTTGCCTATTGGAATGTATTCTGTCAAGCCTAGAAGTACTGAAATAACAGAGCTTGCAATTAAAATTAAGTAGTCCAGTCCAGAAGGTGGGAGTGGGTAATTGCTCTTCTACCCAGGCAGTATGTCATGGTTAGGGTTTGGCATGGAAAGGAAAGGGCATGTTGACTGTGTATGAAACTTAGCATAATTTTATAACGATGGCTGAACAACTGCTACACTGATGATGCTTAGAGGATGCCTTCAGAGATGTAGGTGTCTGAGGAATGGCTTTGGTGTAATAAGAAGAATGGAATTCACACCATTGCCCAGTTGGGTTAAAGCCTGCATTGCACATTCAGGATGTTCTGATGCTGCAGTCCAAAACGCATGAACACACATTTGTGTGGATTTCTCTCCAAGGTGATCTGATTCAGGTTCTGCTTGTGGAAGAGCTGCAACAGCCTGTGCTGCAAACTTGCGTGGGACTCTGCCAATACCTTGAGCATTGTGATAGTTAGAGGCATAAGAAAAATGCTCCTAATCAAGTACTGCATTTATGCATTGTACATGTATACATTACATGAGACACACTACTGCCAGCCTAATCAGGATGAGGATAGGTCTTGCAATCTGCTGATGGGAATCAGAGAAGTGACAAGGGCAGGAAACATGAAAAGAAACTGAGATTTTTGTTGTGTCCTTAGAGATCTGATATGCAACAGCTTCTGATCAGGTAGTGCAGTTGCAACCATACAGATCATGTATTGCTGATACCAAGACTACATTTATAGTTACTGTCAGGAGATTGCTTCATGGACCAGTTCATCAAGAAACCCTTGAGAAGGGCATGCTTGTTAATGTGATTTTTTTTTTTTTCAAAGAGCAGTTCTGTAATGATGATGTGACTGACAGGTGAAGGGCTCAGAAAACAAAACCGCAGTGTTCTGTTACTGCAGAAATACATTTTTCACCCTCATCTTACGTACTGTTTGATTGTAGAGAGTAGAACTATACATAAACAATGAGGGTCAAAGAGAACAATCAAAGACGTTAAGTTGCTTCCCTAGGAGGAACGTGTAAATGTGGAACTACTCATGATGGGCGAGAAGTGGCTGAGACAGTGCGAGCTGGAAATACTGTAGACTTCTGTAAAACCATTAAGTGGCTGAATAGAAAATGAACATTTCCAGTGTCTCTAAAAACCATAATGGGGAACAGTGAACAAAACTAGCAGGAAGCATGTCCAAAGCAAACAATTCCTTTTCTTCAAAGTGTCTTGGAGGAGGGCCTCCAGGAAAAGAGTGAGTCATTGTAGGTTGTCAGGAGGAGAAGACGGAACTTAGTACTGTCTGTTGCTGAGTCTGGTCACTC
Source organism: Phoeniculus purpureus (assembly GCA_028565055.1). NCBI lineage: Eukaryota > Metazoa > Chordata > Aves > Bucerotiformes > Phoeniculidae > Phoeniculus > Phoeniculus purpureus. The sequence continues at coordinate 9,146 of JAOXOE010026965.1, forward strand.
TCCCTGACATGTTTGATTCTGGCCCTTCTAAACTCTGTGTGGCACTAGCTCACATAATATGCTCTCTGTATGTGCAGCAGACCACTGCAGGAGAGGAGCAACTGTCCTGGCTCTCAGAGAAGAGACTCTTGTTGCAGCGGCTAGAATGTCTGCAGCAAGCAGTTGCAAGGCTGGAACTTGAGAAGACTGAGGTGAAGCAACTCAATACTGAGCTCAAGAGGACCCTTGAGCAGGTAAACCAGGCTTTTACCACCTCTGCAAAGTCCCAGGGTCCTCTGGAACACATTTCCACAGAGAACACTTCAGAACCCTCTGTTTATTTTGCTTCCTCACCCATTTTCCCCTGCAGACACACATCTGTCATATTTCCTCTCTCTTCTCATACCCCGTTGACTTCACAAATGCAGATTCACTCTGGTACTACCCTCCTTGCCCCAGTGTACCCATACAGGCATGTTTGACTCTCTTGTGTCAGGAACTGTTTACTCTTCCTCTTTCCTACTCTACATTGAGTGCTTTTTGCTCTCAGCGTTTCCTGGTGCAGTTAATGGTTTCTGAGCAGACATCTCCTTGCCTTGGTATCCAGAGATCCCTGTGCTCCTTGTTTGGTGGCTGATTTCCTTGACCCTTGCTCTTCTGTCCAATATGCAGGTGGAACGTGAACGGAGAAGACTGAAGAGATACTGCAGTGGTCAGTTGCTGGCAGACACGTGTGGATTTTCTGTCTCTGACCCTCACAAGACACATGCTTCTAGACAGGTGAATCTTACCTGATGGGAGGACGGTCTGGCCATACAGAGGAATGAGGACAAATCCCAGCAGCAGCTCCACACTATAGACTTAATAGAATTTGAATATGTGGTCATATCCCTGACCAAACAAGACTAAAGAAATCCTTGTGTTTTCTTCACAGGAGGAGTCTCATGAGTGCTGCAGTCATCAGTTAGCTGAGCTGCAAAACCAGGTGAGGAGTGTGGAAGTTCTCATCAAAAGCTGCTGTGGCTTTGATTGGCACAACTCTGCACGATGCTACAGCCCGAGTTTTGGTTTGGCTGCCAGGCAGTGAGACATCCAGTCAGACACAGTTGTTGGCCATGGCCAGACAACCCAGTTCTCTGACTTACCTCAAGGTCAGGCATGATGGGAGAGGTTTGAAGGAAATGCAGAAGACTGGAACTCACAGGAAAACAGAGAATATGCTAAGGATTTTCCCCTTGGATCTCACCCATCTTGTCAACCATTTATGACTTCCCTTGGCTCAATTATCAGCAGGACTTGCAGCATATCAGAGCTTCAGGGATCTGAGGCAGTGCCAGTGCCTCCAGGCAGTCATCAGGGTTGTACTGCTGTGCTATTCCTAATCCAAATATTGGACCAAGACAGAGACCTAAGCACTGTACGAACATTTGTTTTAACAGTCTAAGAACATATGTTCCAATTACTGAACACCAGCACATCCTCTGACAGTGGGGTTGGCAGTAGCGTTTGCCGAACCTCTCTCTTGTCCTTCTAATAGGTTGGGTACAACTTGCACTCCTTGAGGTGAATCTTCTAAAACAGACATTAAGGGCAAAATGCATTTAGTATTGTGCTTAGTCTGTCAAGTGAGTTGTATGTTAAGGATGTTTTCACCAGGAAGCGTAAGGGTCTGCAGTTGTGTTGCTACAGACAGCTGAGCCAGCTTCCCCTTACTACTGTTGTGTCTGCTGGCACTGTGGTTCAGCAGGAAAATTGAGTTGCTCTACTCAAAGAATAGTCGTCACCTGGCAGGGTGGAGCACTGCTCAGGGTATGTGAAATAGCAGAACTGGAACTCTATCTCCTGCTTACTGAGATATGCTCTTCCTAGCAGATGGCTGCTTCTCCCACTCACACATCAATGTGTTGCTTACCAGAGCACAGACAGATATTTCAGGCTTCCAAGGCCAGTCTCACAAAGGTGCCCTTAATATTTTAGAGATCAGGTCAGGTCTGTCTCTCTTGTCACTGGTGCTGTTCCCTAGCCTGTGTCGATTGCATGCTGTCCGTTCCCTTTGATGCCTCTCCCTGTGTATCTCCTCCAGAGTGGGCAGAGAGCAATGTGCCTGAGCTGCTGTGGCTGCACTTCCAGAGCCAACAGGAAATTGGAGCAGCTGGGTTTCTCCCATCCAGGAGCTCAGCAGGCACAACACTGTTGCTAGGAAATGAAATTTTGAGGACTTTCAAGGTCTCAACAGTCCTTTAAGGTTCAGTCTTTGCTTTGTCCATACAGCTATGCTCTGCTTATTTGTGATGGTTAGGAGAAATGAGAGTTGGCTTCATTTTTCTGTGCTGTCTGCCCAGTTTTTAAACCAGATCCTAACAGAAGAGTTCTTCATTGCCTTCTATAACCATAGTCCTCCTGAGGACAAAGCCTGTGGCACTAAGGTGCCATTAGCCCAAATATCTTTTTTGAAAAAAATGGGTTACTCAGTCCTGTAGGAACCACTGTCTGTAACAGATGTGGCATGTCTCAGTGTTGTTCCTGTGCACCGCAAAGAAACTCAGAATTGCTAATAGTGGGAGCTCAGTTAAGGGTGACTCTGGGAGCCTGTTACTTCCCATTCCACAAGGACAGTGTGTTTGTCAGGTTTGGAGATAGAGGGTGCGTCTGCCCTGACAGCCAGAAACATGGAGCTGTGGATGGTGCTAACAGTGTGAGCTTGTTTGAACTCAACATTTTTCCTCTTTCAGGTGTCGCTTCTGCAAGTGCAGCTGGCACAAGAACAACAACACAAGCAGGACTATATTGAGCGCTGTGCAAAGACCAGCCAGGAACTGTCAGACCTGCACCAAGAGCTCTCCTACTCCTTAGCGGCTGTGATCAGGGAGCCCAAAGCTACTGTTCTGGAAGCAGAGACCAGGAAGCTGGATCAGTCTCTGAACCTTAACTTGGCCTTAATATCTATGGACCAGCAGTCTCCTGAGAGACTGCTGTTATGTTCAACAGCCAGAAGCAAAGACCTGCAGTAACAGGACCAGTGTAAAGTAGGAGTCAAGCCTGGGACCTTCTGCAGCGTGTGAACTGTGACAGGTGTCTTGGTTTTAATGCGTGAGTAAGAGTAAAGTTCAGCATGCAAGTGCTGCATGTTCTCCAGCAGAAGCAGTGGTGGGACAAAACTGGTGCTGGCTTACGTGGACAGTCGTGGACCTAGAAAAGCAGGATGAACCTGTGGGCAGGAGGAGGCACTCCAGAGCAACCACTCCCCTTCATCCCATCATCAGATTGCAGGTGAGCCCTTGTATTGTTGAAAGGTGAGGGTCAGCAATCACAGAGATACCAGGATGAGTGGTCAAGGGGGACATCAGACATTGGTGGTACAGACCTAATCTGAAACAAAGGTAGCAGGAGCCTGGAAATGAGAGTAGATTCTCTTATTGTGACGTTGGGAGTAAGAATGACTGACCAATCATCTGAATGAAGGAAGACTTTGACCTGGAGCAGCTGCTGAAGAAAGCAAAGGAGCAGCAGGACATGACTACAAGGAGGTTTCTGCTCAGAGCCTGTGTGGTGTTTTGGAGGAATAAGTGTATTGATAAAATAAAATCAGGTTAAAAGTATTTGTTTACAGTTGTTCTGGTTTAGACCCACCCAGCTGGCAACAAAGCACCACACAGGAGCTCAGTCACAAAGAAAATACAACAAATTCTTAAGGATCAAGACCAAAGACTGGGAGGGTTCCCTTTTCCCAAGGCCAGTTCTGCTACCTCCTCCCTTGCAGTAGCACAGGGGGACAGGGAGTGTGGGTGGCAGCCACTCACAGTCCATTTCATGCTGTTCCTGCCTGTCATTCCTCTTCAGGGGAAAACTCAAAAGTTCTCTCCTTCTGCAACATTGGTATCCCTCCCATGGGAGACAGTCCTCTACAAACTCCTACCAGCCTGGGTCTCTTCCACAGGCTGAGGTTCTTCCACTGAGTGGTGGCCACTCCAGCTTGGACCACCCCCAGAGTCGGTACTTGTTTGGAGGGCAGTGCCCTGTTCCAGTGTGGAGTCCTCCATGGGCCACATAAAGAGTTGCTGTTATTGCTCTTTAAGGGCTGCAAGTGTTGTGCCAAATCTGGGTTCTTTACCTGGTGTGTGAAAAGAACACACAGAGACAAGGTATTTGTTTTTGTCCACGGAAACAGGAAGTGAATTGGGATTTGATATTGGTGCAGGCAGAAATAAAACAAAAAGGAAGGAAAACTTTTCTTAACTTAAATGTGCAACGGTGATTTTGTAAAAAAAAAAAAATACCAGGAGAACATCAAAGGTCCTTTGGGCATGAAGATTACTACGGTATGAGGATATTTAAGAAATAATTTTGGGGTCACTTAAGATTAGGGTAATTAAGTCTGAAGTTAGAGGCTTGATTTCTTTATGAACTCTCAGGACATTCCAAATGCCAAGTGAAATGTGTTTTGAATCTATTTCAGCAGATTCTCCCCTATGATGAGATAAGGAACTTGCATCTTTTAAAGGCACAGGTTCATAGGTAACCTGTTTCCAAACTTTGATTGCCATTAGTCAGTAAACATGTCTGCACAGAAACACAATACCTGCCTTACTTCAATAAATAACTCAGACTAACCAAATGCATTTGCAGCTAGTAAAACCTGATCTTCAGTAACTCTTCAGAAGTACCTTCACTAAAGTTATTTTAAAACAGTCTGATCAGATCTGTCATTGTATCAATACACAAATCTATGCTTCTTCATACTGGTGGGTATAACAACTTTGGCTTATCAGACTACTTAAGTCGTACATGAGGGATGCTGATCCCTGCTCACTGCAGGGGAGGGTTGGACTACATGACCTCTGAAGGTCCCTTCCAACCCAGACCATTCTATGATTCCATGTTTCTGTGATCAGTGCTTCCAGCTCCATGTTGGATGACAAAAAAACCTGTCCTGGTTTAACTCTAGCTGGCAAGTAAGCATCACACAGCTGCTCATTCACTCCCGGGCCTTCTCCCACACCACTCGGTGGTATTGGAGGACAGTTAGAAAAATGCTCTCTTAAAACTCATGGGTTGAGATAAGAATAAATTAAATTATAATTGTAATGAAAAAGAAGATAATAAAAAAGGACATAAATAAAACCCAAGACAGACAAGTAGTAGAAAATGCAGTTGCTCACCATGTACCTAAACAGTACCCAAGCAATGATCTGTCCATTGGGCCAATTAATGGTATCTGAGCGCTCTGTAAGATGCTGACTCCAGAAAGAAAAAAGCCCACCAAGTGCATGAGTACACACAACAGGTGCCAGAACATGCAGAATGATGGCAGGAGTAAATATAATATCTTGGGAACATAAAATGGTGAGGAAGGTCAAAGCCTCAGTTTTGATGACACTGTGAAAGGCTGTCCAGGGATGGTGAAGGCCAGCACCAGCCATCCATTACGGCTGGAAGTGCAAGGACTAGACATTTTCTTGGAGTCAGGTTCAGAAGAGAGCAAGTACGACTGTTGTGAACGTGGTGAACCTTGGCAGCTAAAGCCCACCGAGTTACAGACAACTTTGGCCTTCCAGGCACACCCAGGCTTTGCTCTTCAGAGATACCTGGCTGCTCTCTTCATCAACACTTGTGGAGTTGCTGCCAGCAAGAGCAGCTGCCCCACAGCTGCAGCATCTTAAACAGAAGAGGCTGGCTGAGCCCTTTGCAGACAGAGCTATGAACCAATGGTTTGCTGTGTGGAGGTGATGCAGCTCACACACTTCCTTATTGAACACCTAAGGAACGCTTTAACGAGGTAGTTTGTGTGCCGACGGAGGAGTCACTAGCATCAGGGGTTGAAGCAGAAACAGCAGAGAGCAACAGTGTGACAACAAAAGCTTCTCCCCTCAGAGGGTGGGATTCCTGCCACAGGGACAAGCAAGGTCATCCACCAGTCTGCAGCTCTGCAAAGTGCAGGGGAAGGCTGTTGCAGGTTGGACCCCGACTTTGTGTGCTGGACCCAGCAGAACTGGCTCAGGGAGTTCCTGGGCAGGGAGGTCCTTATCACCTGTCGACTTCCACTTTTCCACTGCAGGTGCCTCTGGTCACTGAACAGAGCAAACCCCTCAATAGCTGTTCCAGCGAAAGAAGGTAATATGAGGTGGTTTTGATGAAGAGCAGAATTGGTTTGAGATTATCATGGCTTTACCTGTCTAACAATGCTATTGAATGGAAAGGTTGGCAGGCTCTTTGCAGCCCAAGGCCAAACAACCCAACAGAAAGAGAAGGCAGCTGCTAAGAGGGAGTGCTGATGGCCAGCTAGGCAACTGAGTGAAAGCTGGAAGCACATCTCAGGAAGGGGCAAGTGAGAAAACCGAGGCAGGGAAATAATTGTAAGGAACCCAGACAGGAAACATTCCTGCTGTCCATTCATTGCATTTTAACACTGCTCTGAGTACAGGAAGTATTTCCCAGGTGCACAGAGATGGCCCCAGTGAGGTAGTGTGCACCTGCCTTTGGGACAACATATCTGTGTGCAGAAAAACACCACCCCTGAGCTGTCAGTTTTCATTTTGCACTTGTTAGGCACTGTGTGAGGGGCATTTGGACAAAGATCTTAATAATATACTTTAATGTTTAGGGAGCCGTGAAGTGGGACTAGATGTAGCTTCCTTCCAACTGAAATATTTCTGTTCCATTCTGTTCTATATATATTTGGTGCAGTTTTGTGTTCATTGCCCTAGCCTGAAAAAGTCTGGAAAATCTTCTCTGACGGAAGCCCCTTTTCAAGCCCCTGCGCTTACTGTGCAGTGACCAGTGTACAGTTCATTTCAGGCTGATTTAAAAGGAGGGCAAGGGTCTGGAGAATAAATCTTACAAGGAAAGACTGAGACAGCTGGAGCTCTTTAGTTTGAAGAAGACGAGGATGAGAGGAGACCTCATCACTCCCTACAACTACCTGAAAAGACATTGTGGAGAGGCTGGTACTGGTTTCTTACCACAAGCACACTACTTTTTGACCTGACATGGTTTCAGACCTTTATGAGTCACTTTCCTTTTGTGTCTGACTTGTCTGCTGGCAGCCTCATTCTGCAGGTGCTGTTCAGGGAAGTCCTTGCCTTGCACAGGAGACTGAATTGGACAGAAGCATGTTTGGATGGGAAAACGAGCAACTTCATTGAAAGAGCTAAGAACAAAGTGCTGACTTGGGATGCTTGTGTGCACTGCCAGGATCGTGAGCAAGGCAGAGCAGGCCATGGGCTTTGAGGCTAACTTCAGATAAGCAGCCATCACCACAGAAATAAACAGTTGTGGCACTGGCTCCTGTTTATCCTGCTGCTCAAGATGCTTTCTCTCTTAGGAACTGCAGAGCTTCCAGTAGCCAGTTAAGTAAGTACACAAGCTTCTTGCATAGAGAATCTAGGCCACACTGACTCAGTTTGGCTGCAAGGATGCTGTGAGAGACTGTGTCAAATGCCTTACTCAAGTCAAGATATATCACATCCACTGCTCTGCCATCATCCATCCACGTGGTTATGCCCTCATAAAAGGCTATCAGGTTGGTCAGGACAGCATGAAAGGGGATGGGGATGCTGTGCCCCCCTCTCCCCAAAATACCCTGTGGGGGGTAATGTGGGGACCCTGACAGCTCACCAGGGGTAGGGGGGGCATCAGTGTCATGAGGGGACACTAAGGGTCACACAAGGTCACCCTCTTAGTAGCAGGCAAAGTCCTGTGTGAGGAGGGTGGTCTTCAGGCCCAGGGTAGGACACAGCCACCCCCTTCCATATTGCCACCAGCAAGTTGGGCTACTGCCAGGTTACCATGGCTACCTGAAGAAATACGGGGACAGCCTGGGACAAGCTGTGGCAACCCCAGGGAGTAATAAGGAGCTGGATAAGCCGCCCCTTTTCACGTCACCACCAGCAAGGTGGGCTACTGCTGGGCTACCTGGGCTAGCTGCAGGCTGCCTGGTGTAACATGGATCAACCTGATGGACACAACTCCTGCAGCAACATAGAGCAATCTGGGATAGCCACCACCCTCCCACATTGCCATCAGCAAGGTGGGCTATTGCTGGGCTACCGTGGGTACCTGGAGAAACAGTGAGGCAACCAACTTGCGACAAGTTGGGACAACTGCTGGGACAATATGGGGCTACATGGGGCAACCTGGGATAGCCACTCCCTTTCCACATGGCCTTCAGCAAGTTGGGCTACTAGCAAGCTACCAGGGCTGTCTGGGCAAATATGGGGGCAGCCTGGGTTGGGGGGAAGGGGACATCGTCTGGAAGCCCTCAGGAACCACATTGGAGTCTTCTGCAAGACCTAGAGATCTTCTAGGCCCACCCCAAGGTGATCTATTTAGGATCATTTTTGGGTTTCACTTCCACCCCAATGTCCTGTTGAGGTCTCACCCCAAGGTGGGTTTTGGGGTTGCTCCTCCACCCTAAGGTCACGTTGAAGTCCAACCTTCTTCTCAAGGTGGTTTTTGAGGTCCCAACTCCATCTCAAGATCTTCCTTGAGGGCCAACCTCCACCTCAAGATCATGTTGACATCCCATCTCCATCTGAGTTTAGGTTCTTACCTCCACCCCAAGGTCATTTTGAGGTCCCGTCTTCTCCTCAAGGTGGTTTTTGAGATCATATCATCTTCTTGAGATGGTTCTTGTGGGCCCATTTCCACCCCAAGATGTTCCTTGAGGTCCCACCTCCACCCCAAGGTCCTGTCGAAGTCCCACCCCAGCCCAAGGTGTTTTTTTAGGGTCCCCCCACATGCTGACAATGGAATTGGATGTCTTCTCCTCCCCAGAACATCAGCATGTTGGTGGATGGTGACTATATCTACCTCTGCAACGAGGGCAACATCTTCCCCAGCCCCAAGGCCACCTTTGTCAAGGAACTGTGAATTCCACCACCACACCATGGCCACCAAGGTCTTCTGGTGGTCACCATTGTCTTGATTGCCCACCCAGAACCTACAGAGCATCCCATTGTGGCAGTGTAAATGACATGACACCTCAGGAACCTGTCCCCACACACTGCCACCAAGTCTGGAACTACACGTTTCCTTCTGAGGAGAACAAAACAACCTCCCCCAGACCCAAAAGACACCCAGACACGGCCTGATTTTGGTTATCAGCCATGCTCACAAACAGATATCCCTGGACACCAAATTCACCAGCTGCAACCTTTAGAAAACACCCTCATTGTCCTTGGCCTCCTGCAGCTGGCAGCCATGCCCAAGGTGGGTTCCTGTGCTGCATTTGCAAAGCCCTTCCCAAGAGCAGGTTGTTGTGTTGTGAGCGTGGAGGTGGGGAGCCCTGTGAGGTGGGAGGCCGTGGCAGTCCCCACGCTGGGGAGAGGGTCTTGCTCTGTGTTCTCCCCCATTTGGGCTGAAGGCTCATGCTATTGCCTGGGCCAGGGGAGAACTTCAATCTCTGGGCAAGTTTCTAATGCTGCAGTGCTTGGTCCCAGTCTCAAGCCCTTATTTGCTCAGGGAAACCTTCAGCCAAAGTGTCCCAACTCAGTGAGGGTCTGAGCACCTTCTGGTGACTTGTCTGTCATTCTGCCTGTACCTCAGCTCATAGTCTGTGTCTTTCTCTTTGAACAGATGATGTTTGGAGGCCCTGCAGCGTGGACCTCCTCATTCCATCAAGCTGTTGCAGAACCAAGGTGTTGAATGTTCACTGCTGATCGTGGTTTCCTGTTAGAGCTGTGGTCAAAACATTGCTATGGAGGAGAGTGGCTCCCTTCATGACTTGCCAAGGAAGATGTAAGAGCAGCAGGAAGAAATTGGTCCGATGGTGGATCTAATGTTCTGAACTCACTGTTGTGAGGCTTACGGCTGGGACGGCATCTTCACGTGGTGAAGTGATGGCACTTGGAAATTGACTGTCATCATCCACTTTTTCAACCTCCTCCTCTTCTTCTTGGGAGGCGCGGGGACCATCCCCAAGGGTTTCAGTCTTCCTTCGGGAGGTTTGGTCTGCAACGTGCAAAGGACAATTCATCAGAGACTGCTCTAAAACTGCCCCTTGTGGGGAATCCCACAGAACAAGGACATTCAAGTAGCACTTTTGCGTTTCCCAACACCCATCCCTCCCACAGCAAATGCACAAAACAAGTCTACCCCACACCCCATCCTGAACACCTTGATAGCACAAAGATGCAGAGACACAGAGGTGGCAGCTCATGGCTCAGACAGGCGGACTTTTTGATGGCTGAAAGTGTGTCTACAAGGCCGAGCCCAGAGCGTTGTGTTGGATGGAGTGAAATCAGGTTGGCAGTTTGTCAGATGCAGTTAGTTGCCCAGGGCCCAGCACTGGGGCTAGTCTTGTTCAACCTCTTGACCAATGATCTGGATGAGGGGACTGAATGCACCCTCAGCAAGTCTGCAGAGGACACCACCAAACTGGGTGTCGACCTGCTTGAGGATAGGAAAGCTAAGCAGAGGGACCTGGAGAGTCTGGGTCCATGGGCCAAAGTCAGCGGTGTGAGGTTTAACAAGGCCAAGGGCCAGATGCTACACTTTGGGCACATCAGTTCCATGCAAGGCTACGGGAGCTGGAACTGACAAACGCTGCCCACACTGGCTTGGACAGAAACAGCCCCTTCTTAGCTGATGCTCTTGATATGGGCTTCACCAATCTCACGGTGTATCAGGGCTATGTTTGCTCTCAAGTCAAATCCACCCCTGTGTTAAGTAACAGCAAAAGTGCACAGAGATCCAAACTCCAGCCACACTGCCCTTGGTCAGAAGCTCTACTTACTTGTCAGACATG
>JAOXOE010026966.1:0-19866 GCA_028565055.1 Phoeniculus purpureus
TTCTAGATTGCTAAGACTAATTCAATATTTTAATTCAATAGTTATCTTCCAATGACTACAACACTTGTCTACCTGCAAATCAAACACCAGACACCTATTACATTAGCAAGGACACTAGTGCAATAGCTCTAAATAACATTAGCCATATTGAGTACACTGAAGGCGAAGCACTTTGCAGCATTTTAAATCATTTCACAAAAGTGTTCCTCTAATTACGTGTTCAGCTTCCAAAGCTGCCCTTGAAATGTTGGTTCTGGGATACTAATTTTATAAACTAAATCAGAAGAGTTGGTGTCTCCCAGATCACTGCAAGTATAAATTAAGTGCTAGCCTCCAGATTAGACAGTGCCAGTATTTTTCCTCTTGTCCTTCTAGAACATACTGATGTCATATTGACTCCAGTTTTTGCTGTTATATAAAGTCATTTGCACAGTTCCATATTTTTTCCAGAAATTCTTAGTGAACCGTTACACAGCAGCCTACATTCAGTTTCAATCCCATTGAATGGGAGCCTTTCAGAAGGGGAAAAAATTTTTGAGTTCTTCAAAAGAAACACTGGTCTCTCAGAACTCAGCTCTGGCCAGGTTAGGTTTACATGCAAAGACCTAATGCATAGACATGGGTAAGCCTTTACACTACAGATACTCCTTGATTTTAACAAAACAGTGATTGAAACTAAATCCATTGTTCTAGTCCACGTATTTGAAAATTCTCACCTGTCTTAGATGCTTATATTTAATTATTTTGCCTGATGAGGGCTTAAGTTTTTGTGATTCCATTACAGTTCCTTTTTCCCAGTTAGTTTTTATCTTGTTTATCGCTTATGTTTGCTATCTGAAGGAGGAGGAGAGGAAGAAGAACGGACATCTGTACTGTTTGTGCTGCTGCTAAGTTTTCTATTCAGTGTCTACTTAAAATGTGAAGCTTATTTTTACCTTGTGTCTCAGTTTCCTTCACAACATTTTACAGAATCACAGAACATCTTTTGTTGGAAGGAACATTTAAGATTGTCAGCCTTCAAACCAGCATTGCCAGGTCACCACTAAACTGTGCTCCTGAGTACCAGGTCCACTTATTGTTTAAATAACTCCAGAGATGGTGACCTCAATGCTACCCTGGGAAGCTTACTTCCCAGGTTTGATAACCATTTTAGTGAAAAAATTCTTCCTAACATCCAGCCTAAACCTCCCCTGGTGCAGCTTGTAGACATTTTCTCTAGTCCTATTGCTTGCCACCAGGGAGTAGAGGCTGACACCCACCTTGCTCCAGCCTCCTTTCAGGTAGTTGTAGAAAGCAGTAAGTCTCCCCTCAGCCTTCTTTTCTCCAGGCTAAACAGCCCCAGTTCCCTCAGCCATTTTTTAACAAGTCTTTTCAGGTAAAACTACTTTGCAGAGAAAAGTCAGAGGAGAAAGTTAATTACATGTGAATGTTAATTACATAAGAATAGCCAAAACATACCTCAAATAAGTTTAATCCACTCCAACATTGTCACAAATTACCACTAACAGATATTTAGAGATAAAGTAGGAATCAGTAAAGAAGACACTGACATTTCTTCATAAAGCTTCCCACATCCTCTAGGAATCAGGAGATTAAGAACCTGAGAACTGCAGATAACATCTGAAACTCTGGTTACATGCCAGCCAGTGGTTCGATTTCTCTGTGAACAAGGCTCATAGCACCTGCAGCATAAAGTAGTTATGCATCCAACACCAGAAGTAATGTTGGTGCATGCCTAGTACTCCTTTTCTCATGCTTTGTTGTATATTTACACCACATCTTACATGTAATATCGCTTTTGGACAGACATTTATGCTCATAGTAACATGCAATGCTGTTTATAGAGATCTCCATACTCTGTTTAAAGGAAAACACCTTCTGGGAACAAATGACATTTAGTATGTGAATTTAACTGCCAAAATGCTGTTCACTTTCACATAAAATAGCTATTTGCAGCCTTCTCCTTATCACCACTGATAAAATCCCCTTTGTGATCTTGTATCAGAACAAATGCAAGCAAAATTTTAGTCACTTGAAAAACATAAGCAAAGAAACTTGGTCCTGTTTAACTCCTGCAGTGGCATTACTAACAAAACTTCTAAAACCTGCAAGGAATGAGATTTCATCTTTTAAGGTACTATTTTAAGACTGGTAAAGTACTGCGTTAGCCACATAAAAAAACTCAGAAGAAACATTGGTTTTTATCTTACTTCAAACGGAAGCTCTGTTATTTCCATATTTCCAGACAAATCCAGTTTTTCCAGATTCTCACAATCACCCAATTCTGGAGGGACTGACTTCAAGTTATTGAAACTGACATTGAGCACTCTCAGGTTTTTTAAGCAGCCTGTGAGGGAAAGACAATTAAAATTAAAAAAAAAAAAGCAAACCCCACAACACATTAAAGACAAATGCAAAAATAAAAACCATACCCTGTATAGCAGAGTAAAAAATCTAAAAAAATCTTAGATGTTATGATGAACAAGAGTAAGAGATTAATTCATGTTTTCTACAGTGGTTACTGCAGAAAACATTTGAGGAGGGAATTGGGCAATAGTTTCACCATCAATAATTTTAGCTAGTGTTTGAAAGGAGGCAGCAAAGACTTGGGGATGCTGACTCTACCAGTGATGAGATACCTATTGACCTCAGTTGAAGGTAGAGAAGTTGGCTTTTGGTTTGGACATTTTAGAAAACTTGTCTGATAACTAAAAATATTGTAACATTTTTTGTAGGACCTGTTCATTGGGAACAATCATTCCTACTAAACCTACTACATCAAAGCATTCTGCTTTTGCTATCCAGCACTGCACACTTTTCATTACAAAAGATAATAGATATGTGCTTCTGTTTCCTTATTTTCGTTATTGTAATTTATCATCCTTCCTGGCTTAGTTTTGAAGCACTCATAATACTCTAGTCTGCATTTGGAGACACTGTACTCTCAATTTCTTCAAGTTAGAGCATTATGGAATCTTCAGCGAAAATGAGATCAGGAATATCATTAATGTATGATGCCAAAATGAACTATAGTGTACTATAATGTAGTATACAGAAGAAAATGCAAGGTGAACTAAGCAAGGGAACTGAATGTTAGCCAAGCAAACTTTAAACACATACATGACATACATGACATACATGACAAAATGAGAACATTCTATGGACAGCTGTTTTGTTTCACCTATTAAGTGGATGATCACAGAATCACAAAATACTTTCACGTGGAAGGGACCTTCAAAGATCATCTAGTCCAATGTGACCTTGAACACTTCCCATGAGATATCCACAGCTTTTAAATGAAGCCAGTTCCAGTGCCACACCACTCTCATAACAGAACATTTCTTCCTTATGTTCAGTGTATATCTACCCTCTTTCTATTTAAAAACGTTGTCCGTTGTCCTGTCAGTACAGACCTGGTGGAAAGTTTTTCTTCCTCTTTCTCATTAACATGAATCATATATTGGTATGCTGTGACAAAGCTCCACTGAGCCTTCTCTTCTCGATGATGAAAAACTCTCTCAGCCTTTCTTCACAGGACAGGACATTCCAGATCTCGAACCATTTTCTCTTACGTCCTCTACAGCCGTTCTAGCAAGTTCATATTTTCCTTGTAGTGCAGACCCCAGAACCGCATAAAGTACTCTAGCTGAAGTGTCCCCAGGATAGACTAGAGGATCAGAATAACATTCTTTGACCTGCTGGCCATATTTCTTTTGATGTAACCCTTGATACAGTTTGTTTTCTGGGCTGAAAATGCACATATCAGCTCGCATTTAATTTCTCATATGCTGGTACACCCAAGTCTTTCCTTCACTGTGACGTTCTTCCTAATATATTCACAAGGCCCACTCCTCCAGCAAATCATGTTCCCCAGGATAGCATCACTTCCTGCAAGAATATTGACTGTACCACTCAGCTAAGTAGCATTTGCAACATTCCCCTGCAATCAGCAGTATTCATTTGATTTTCCAAGCACTCTAAGCAGAGATAGACTACAACATTAACAAGGAAAACAGCAGTAAGGAACTTTAATTCAGGAGCTGGAAATTGGGAGAGAACAGCATCCTGTGTCAACAGGACCTCAAAGCAGACTATGTATTGGCAAGCCAAGATAACACATACACAAGATGTACAATTTTATATTATAAAAGCCTTCTATTTATAATACAATTTTTAAAAATAACCTAGTGCTTCACAGAATTTGGATGATACTGGAGAAAATGTCTGCAAGTACATCTCCATTGCTCAAAACAATGTTATAGTAGTGCTTAAGGCGCTAGCAGTTAATTAAACTCCCTTCAAAGCAAAAGTTAATTCAGAGACACATTTTGCAATGTGCAGAAATCCTTACTAGTGGTCAGAAAAGGACAAAGAAGAAACATAGGGAAATTAAAGGCCCACATTTTTTCCCCTGAGAAATTGCTGTTATCAGAGGGAAACGCATGCAATTTGATGACCAACACCAGCAGCCACCAAATCACACAGTGCTTTACATAAGTCCCAGGGTTACAGCATTGAGTGTCTGGACCACTCAAATCTTTCTCAGAGGTGGCAGAAAAGCTGTAAATGGCAAGAACTCAGTCATAGCTCTACAGGCTGCAACAGAGAAAAAATATTAAAAATTCTACTCAGCTTCTTCTGGCTCTAACAGAAAAAGAAACAGAGGTGGTATTTCAAAATTGAGCTGTCCCTTTAGGAAGATAAGTTTGTCTTTCCTATTCACAGTGACGTGCTTTTTCAGTTGAAACAGCAGAAGTAAAATTTTTTGGAAGACCACAACTGTCATTGTTGTGGCTCTACATTACTCTTCCACAGGGGTCATTTTGGTGGGTACGAGATCCACCTAAGGGTGTAAATCTGCAAGTTGACTTATTTTTGAATTTTGAAGCTTATAAAAAAGCTTAAACACAGAAATGCATGCACCCTGACACACCAATATTTTCACTATTGCTGAAGATTGCTGACACAGCATGAGGGTCCCCTCTTGTTTCTCAAGTAGGCATGGGCAAGAAGATGGGAGAGGATGTGGCCAAGGTACAGGACCTCAACCGATCAAATGAATGCACTGTTGTATGTAACACCATGATCAGCAGTAGAAGTTGTGGAGTGGGTTTTGCAGAGTGGCTACTGCTTATAGAGTGGGCGTTTGTCAGCTGGTGGTGAGTGACTTTTTATATCACTCCTTTGTTCACCTGCTTGTTTGTTTTTCCTCAGTTATTAAACTATTTTTCTCCTGATGCACGAGTTTTCTCACTTTTGCCCTTCCAGTTCTCTTCACATCCTGCTGTGGGAGACTGAACAAGCAGTGGGGTAAGTAAGTAATGTGAGGCTTAGCTGCCTATGAGTTTTTACCCAAAACAAATACATTTTTTAGCTTTTAGCCACTGACATTTCTATTCAGATCTATTACTAGCTGGAGAACTACAGGGTACAAGGCATCTAGTATCACAAATGTCCCAGTCATCCTCTTGTGTAACTGTTCAGATGTTCACATCTATAGCACTTAACTAGAAGGCACGGAGCAGAATTGCTTATGAAATAAAAAAGAATCACAAAACTGTAACAGCCTTTCTGGCCAGTGATGGAGACAAGCACATATTCCCTTTCTCACTTTCCTGCCTTCTGAAGCCATGGCTTCTCAAGATTTTTTTTCTGCTTTCACAGTTTCTAACACTTCTGGCACATCAATGTTCACAATTTGGTTTGTCCCAGATCACAGATACGAGAAAGCAAGTAGAAGATGAATCACATTTTTGTATTGTTGTGTATAATCTCTCTCACTTCTCACAGAAGTACACTACAGAATTTGCAGTCAATTGCCAGTAACTACTATGGTGAAGATTCTGAAAAAGCCACGAGTCTTACGACTTAATTCTTGTAACAAACAGAGGACAACATAGATGAGTGGGGCACACTTCACTGAGATCTACCTGCAGGGAGCATTCTTTTGCAATTTTGTATAATGTCTGTTTTTCACCTCTGGGCTCTCCAGTGGATTAAGTCATGTCACCTGACAGCTGAGCAATAGTCAAGCATTAACTTTCTCCCTCTAGGACTGCAAGACATACATAAGATTAGCCAGGACCTCATGGATAAAACTCTTACACTATCACTTCACAAAATCCCATTTATCACTGTCTGTCCTAAAAGTAGTTTATTTTTTTTACTTCTGCTGCTCTTACAGAAAAGTTACAGACTTTCATCGTTTTCATTATTTGCAATGGTCTGAATTTGTCCATGTATGTTATAAAACCATTAATGGTTTTTCCACTTTTGTCTTTAAATATCTCTTTTCCTTCCATCATGTTGACTCCTCTGATGTTCTCATACATAGGAGACTATTTAGATATTTAGATAGAATTCATCTCAATAGCCTGAATAAGCCAATTCTTCTAGTCTCCTTCACAACATATAAAAATCCCCTCTTTGAATGATCCTAACAGACTTTTTTTCATCCATTTCCATCTGGAGTAATTTTTCTTAAACTGTGTATCATAGTGGATTGACCTTTTGTGACTGTTATACCAGGAATTTTGTTCCTTTAATTATTTGCGTATAATAAACTCGTGACTTTTTGCACAAATTACTAGCTCCTGGGTACGTGACCTTGAACTCTGCAATCATTAATTTAATCTCTACTTTTTTGGAAGCCCATCTAGCTTTTTATCATTCCTCTTGTTTGTGCAGTAACAATTAAACTGCATCTGCAGTGGTCCAGTTCATCAGAATAATTAAGAAATAAATTCAAGGCTGATGCTTGAGAAACTCCACATTGATCTTCCTCCTGACGAATAACGTCTTTATCCAAACAAGTTCCTTGGTGCCTCTGTTTGAGTAACTCCTTTAGTCATTCTTACAAGTGTTACAGCAAAGTCCATTTTCTTCGATTTAGACATTCATCCCAAATATTTAATGGGATGCCAGATAGACAAGACCTACTATGTGAAGCTTAAACATCTTCTCTAAAGAAAGACAGAAATTAAATTTGTCAAAACTTGATTTTTCTTTATATATTTTTAATTCAACATAATTTCAGCTCCATATCTATAATTACTCTGTCTCCTAAAAAACCCTGTTTTGAGTTCTTGCAATCTACACAAGTATAGAATTAGATTATATGAGTTGCCTGAATAATAATCCATGTTACATACATCTTTTCCTTTCTCAGACAAAAGGAGTAAGACTGCTGTTCTTTTCCTCTAGACACCTAAAATAAGGCCTTTAAGCTGCATCTGACAGAGGAAGCATACAGATGTATGACTATGTATAAATATTCATGATAATTAAACATTCTCAAATCTGGTTATCTTGGCAGCAGAAGTGCAGAAATTAGGGAGCAATAAATCCCCAAATAGCCTTCAAATACCATGGACATTGTCAGTAAGATTCCACCCATTCTCACCCATGTTTGAAGGTTATTGCCATAAAAGCTAGGAGACAGAGGGGTTGAGGGTGTGTAAGGTAGTATGTAAGGCAGGATGACATTTAGGGTCTTATTTACACTTTCTCAGGGCAGAAGTTCTCTACTTTCTTAGGTATGATGCCTAGCCACCGCCAGTTAACCAGCATGTAATACAACCATTGAAGCAGCCTTAGAAGGGGACAAGGGGTTTAATACCCCATTCACAGCTGCAGGATTTGGCACCACACCTGCCAGCTATACAACTGAATAACACTCAAGTACAGCTCCTCAATTAAAAGCAGTAATAACAAAATCGTTGCTGCTACAAGCACTGTTGCTAACTACGCTTAATAGCTCCGCATTTTCAGTCCTATAAAAAAATGCATATTTGGGAGTTAAGTAGATACCGTCTCTCTGTTTTCCAAGGAGAGGCAGTAAAAGCAGTAATGAAATCCAGGGTTTCTCTGACAGTCTCACAGTGAAGTGTACTTTATTTTTAACTGGGAGTTGCAATGCCACAGTTGTTGCTAAGATAGCACTTTTTCTCAGTATAAATTTTTAATTCATTATTTTAAAATACTAAACCAGTAATTAAACTGATGGGCAATCCAGCGTAGTAGTAACTCCACCACTTAGGCAATACTACACTACTGCTCCTACCAAGGTGTCAGAGACAAAGTACAGACATGGTTACAGAGAGTCCTTATCGTGTAAGAATCCAAATCAATGCAAATGCAGATACAATTGTATAACCAGGAGTAAAACGCGAAGTCTGTTTTTACATTGATCTGCAACAATTTGATTGTAACTTCCTATAGGCTGAGAAAAGTAATCTATTTCCAGTCTTCTCTGCTGGATTAGTGGCACTGACTTTGATTAATCTGAAAGGAGATATTGATGTTCAAGCTTACACGTAATAATTAAAACTGTTAGTTGGGGTTTTTTTAATTGTGCTTCCTGAACTCTTTTTCCTAACAAACCAGCAAAACTTTTTCTTTTTTTTTCTTTTGCCACAAAGGCTTATAAAGGTTGTAGCACAGTGGCAGATTGGCCCTGGGCTAGTAAAATTTCATTCTGTAAGCAGCCTTCATGTGTTCAGTTTAAAAAAATTCAAACTCAGAGAAATTGCAAGTGACTGCTACAAACAAAAAATAAAAAATCTAAAGCTTGGGATCTCAGTCTGTGTCCAGAATAGCATTGGTATAATGCTAAAGGAAAGAAAAGAAGAAAAATACAGTTTAAAAAAATTTAAGTTCTTTTGGACTGAGTGGTAAAGAAAGACACATTTAATCATGAGAGGTAAGGGTTCAGTGAAAGAACCGAAAATAAAATTAATAGGGGAAAATGCAATTAGCTGAATTGAAGATATTCAGTTATATCAGAAATTCTGCAGAAAACTATGTGACTTCTTTTCTTCATGTGAGCAGATAAGTTGAAACACAGACTTCAGTCTTCCTGGAGATCCCAAACTTTGTCCTTCCAAGGGCAAAGTGTAGTATAAGTTCAGCCTCTGGGCTGGAAGATACTCTCTGAGAATCAGAAATAAACACGTAGTAAACTGTTTGTGAAAGGTAGGAAAGTATTTTTCATTACCTTGGAAACTGGAAAAGCTTACTCTTGGATAAAGCCTTTCCGTCATAACCAGAACGGTGTGCACAGCCTCCAACATTCCCACTTGGACCCAAGTGAAGACGAAGAAATAAAACACAGAATCTGCTAATACCAAAAAGCATATTCTAATATTGTCATATATAATGTAATTCCATAAAGGAATATTTCAAAGTCAAAATTATTTGCCTTTTGGCAAAAATAATTTGTGTAGCTAGCTGTTTCCACAGCAATGTTTACAGACCAAGCTTTGTTAAATGGCACTATTTAAAATACTTCCAAGAACTTCATCTTTTGAAAGTCGTTGGTCATAGCAAAAGCCATTGACATTTGTAAAAACAGTATGTTCACATTTTAGTACAATATTCTCATTTTTGATAGCTTAAGTAGATTGACTAAAAATATAGTATTCTCTCTCCCTAGTCCACTTAAAAAGTACAATTTTGTACATTTTAATACACTAACCAAGGGTTACATTTCAAGGAGCTTACGAGCTCTTCCAGCATGAACAAGCCATCATTTTGCTAGTGTTCAGGCAACCAACATCCTTCTAAAAACAGTCAGTTTGCAACAGAGGTGTTTAATACTTCTTCAAATGAGGGATGTAAAAACAAAACTTCCCTCAGTTGTATGCAAGACTGAGCTGCTGGCCAGATAATATTGAATACTGAATAAATTATGATGGCAAAAGATGATTCATCAATTCCTCAGAACTAGACTGCAATTAAAGTGAGGCTATGTTATTTTCTTATGGGAAATTCACACTTGCACACACTAGGAATCCTCTTAAGATAAATGCTGTTTCAGGTATGCAGAAGTCATTTTAAACTGTATTACTTATAGTCTTTCCCTCTGAGTTCTGGGAAATTGGATTAATGGCACATACAAATGAAATTTTATACTGTGCAGTGGGGAGGAGATGAAAAAATCCCTATGATTTCTTTTTAAAATATGTCTCAACAGCATAAGTTCTTTTTTTTTTCCCTTAAATATTTGACATACCAAAAATATGACATAACATCGCAAGGTACAAAGATTTTATTAACAGCTTTTTTAAGTGTTTCATGAATAATTTGTGGAACAAAATAATGCTAATATATCTTCAGTATCCCATCTCAGCACAAAAGCTTTTGGATCTCATGGAAATGCAGTCATTATTTCATATGCGAGTACAGCCATGTATATTATAAGATATTTTTAAGTATAGCATTTTCTACTGTACCGGCGCTAACTAACATACAATGACTGCATCACTGCCATGCAGTCAGAGCCAGAACTGCATCGAGATGCCATTGTGAAAGGAAATCCCTCCAGCTGTATATCTGCTCGTGGTTTTTCCTGTTATTCCTGCAGAAACCAGACCTGACAACCTTGAGACTTGCTTCCTATGAAAATATTTACTATTCCATTAAAAGAATTAAATCAAAATTATTCTCATCTCTCTTCTAATCCAAATGTGATGTGTTCAAGTACATTGGTGATTATAGCTAAGATTGTGGTTTGAAATACCTAAGAATGGATTCAAGACTCTCTTCTCTCTGATTCAGAACATTTCCTTCTCAATCAGGTAAAACAAGAACATGAAATTCAGTTCCTGCAGATATTTTAGTCCAGAGAGTGCTAATGCAGCAATAATTTTTTCATTGAAAATATTTTTATCATTTCCCCTTACACCTTGAAATTCCTATTGGGAGAATCAAAAGCAGTCCAAACATGGCTCACCAGTTTTACTTCTGATGGATGGCTTAAACCTCTCTTCAATCTTCTGTATGAAGATTAAAGAATCAATAGCATCAATGTCATTGCCAACTTCAGCCATCTGTCATTACATCCAAGCATATTTTAGCAGTGAAATTTACCTACTGGCTGCTGATTTGTGAACAGAACAAATAAATTATTAATACCTTAGCACTTAAACTTTCCAGATATGTTACCTTCTGATTAGCACCCAGACCTTACTCCTTCATTAAACACAACTCCCAAACCCACATGAATTGATTTTCCTCTGATAAAATAGCATTAAAGTATGAACAGATTCACAGAACCGCAGAATCACAGAACATTAGGGATTACAAGGGACCTCAAAAGACCATCTAGTCCAATCCCCCTGCCACAGCAGGATCACCTAGACCAAGTCACACAGGAACATGTCCAGGATGGGTTTTAAACATCTCCAGAGAAGGAGACTCCAACAACCCCCCTGGGCAAACTGTTCAAGTGCTCCATCACTCTCACCGTGAAGAAGTTGCTTCTCATCTGTAGAACACCCTAGATTCCAGCTTACACCCATTTCCCCTTGTCCTATCATTAGATGACACTGAGAAGAGCCTGGCTCCATCCTCCTGACACCCAGCCCTCACATGTTTATAGATATTAATGAGGTCACCCCTCAGTGTCCTTTTTTCCAAGCTAAAGGGATCCAGCTCCCTCAGCCTTTCCTCATAGGGGAGTGTTCTACTCCCGTCATCATCTTTGTGGCTCTGTGCTGGACTCTCTCCAGAAGTTCTGTGTCCTTCTTGAACTGAGGGGCCCAGAACTCCAGATGTAATCTCAGCAGAGCAGAGTGGAGGGGGAGAGGAACCTCTCTCGATCTAACCACCCCTCTTCAGATCCACCCCAGGATGCTGTCGTCCCTCTTGGCCACAAGAGCACACTGCTGGCTCGTGGTCATCCCACTCTCCGCCAGGACCCCCAGGTCCCTTTCTCCTACACTGCTCCTCAACAGGTCAGTTCCCAGCCTATACTGGTAACTGGGGTTGTTCTTGCCCAGATGCAAGACTCCACACTTACTGCACCCACAACCTCTCAACCCTCTCTTTTCATCTGCTCCTGGACAGAACTCAATACATTCCAGTTGCTCTCTCATGTAGGTTTAGTGTTTACCATATTTTTGGAAGCCATTAGCTTTTCCTATACGTAAGGAATAACAATTATTCCTTACGTATAACAATTTAAAAAGTCTCATGTGTTATTACACCTAGGTGCATGGACTTGACTATGAGAGCCTCACAGTGGACCCAGTTTCTCCATACATGAAATATACCAGCAATAACAGCAATGCTTTCCTACGTAAGAACAGTAAATCCATCTGTAACTCTTGCAGTCCTTCAAACAAACTTTTTACATTCTAAGACTGGAAAACGCAGAAAAACTGAACACTAAAATCCTTGTTATTATGTAGTTTAAAAATAGCAAAGACCAAAGTATGTAAACATTCATTTCTCTAAAAACCCTCATGTCTTGTTAGATAGAACCCTTCATTAAATGAGGATCATTATGGAACTCAAAATTGGGAAGATGGATTTTGTGCATTATATTTTTTATCTCATTTTACCACACTCTTATATTTTGACTCATCTTGTTTGAAGTTTACAATACTGTAATACTTCTATCTTTCTCAACCTGCAAGGACCATAAAACAACACCTGTTGTCAGAAAGAACTCCCAATCTGCTTGAACGCAACCAAAACTGCCTTACATCAGATTAAAAAAGTGTCACCTTCTTCCCCATGTTTAAGCAATACCACAGATGTAGTATTGCGTGCAATTCAGCAAGGATAATTACAGCCAGAGACCTGTAAAAATTTAAAGGGGATTGCTCACTGGAAACAGTTATCAGTAAATTAATAAGAATATCAACAGCTGCTCATCTCCCTGCAATATATTTAAATGGCATAAACATAAATAGCTGAATATCTTGAACCAGTTTACCAATTTCCGCTGGGAGATGGTCGATTTGATTTTTTGACAACTCCAGTACTCTTAGATCTTGAAATAACGCGATGTAGGCTGGAATGGTTTGTATCAATGTATTGCACACATGCCATTCTTTCAGATAGCTCTGTTCTTTGAGATAATCTGGGAATTCCTGTAAGAGAAATGAGAACAGGAAAATATAAAGCATCAAGTCAGTATTTTGTTGTACCATGTTTCTAAGTACAAGGGGGGAAAGTACCACAGCCAAACTTAAACACCTTATCCTAATAATCTTGATGTAGAACAGTAGTTTGGCAAACTGTTATGTTTTGAAGAATATTGCGGCTGTCTGTCACCACATAATCATTTTTGGTTGCTAATGCAATCATCTTGCTCTAAAGCTGAAACCTACCTGAAGCACTCAGCCTGTTTGGTATTGGTCTTATTTCCTTTTCCACCTGAAGCATTTTTTTACAACTTTTTTCAGTGCTTTAATTCACAGATCACGGTGTAGTAAAATGCAACACAGAACAGAAGACTGGTTGTATGAAGAATATCTAAACAGGACCTTCAACCAAAATAATGTGTGACCACATTCTTAATCCCTACCAATGTTCCTAAATTTGTTTACCGAGATGCAACACAGTCCAAGGAACAGAAAGAGGTCATCTTTTTTAAAGTCTTTTTCAAAGTTAATGAACTTCCAAAGTTACTTTATTAATGTATGAAAATTTTTAGTAGTTTCTTTAGGAAGAATAAAAAGCAATCTGTTTTTAAAGCACTCCACAACTGCAATTAATGCTTTCTTGAGTCATGCAGAATCTTTTTCTTTATGAATTGTAGTGTTGTTCCAAACACAGCAAATCAATTTGCTTCTGAGTAATTCTAATACTATTCTATTCGTCCAAAGTCTCCATGTTACCGAAACTTTAAAGCATTTAATTCTTACAAATTAGATTTAGTTAATCAGAATTCACTTCAGATATACACATCTTTCTTTGAATTACATCATCCAAGTCCTTAAACTTGAAACAGACAAAAATCAATACATAAAGCTCAAGGTCATTTAAACTCCACTTTTTAATGTAGCACATAATTTACCAGGAAGCCTGTCCTCAGTTTTATATCATTCTTCACTTGTAACATCTGAAATAAATAATCTGGATGAGGTGCTATCAGTGACTTTGCTCCATAAAACACTGTGTAAGATTTTCAGCCCTTGGTTCCTGTATAACTAATAAACTTGTGTCCAGTGCATGAAGAGTACAACACAATAGGAACTGCTGGGTTTTATATACGATATTTTTTTTTCCTTCTAGATTTTATAGATTCCCCCAAGACATTAAGAAGAGTGATGTCTTTTAGTTTTCATTAATTTTGTACCTCTAGATTTAACTCCTTAACTCTTACAGTTAGATGGATTAATTCAGATAATTAAAGCTGTATGGTAGTGTTGGTCATGAGCTCGTTGTTTGGTCCTTACTGCCTCTACTTAAAGTGCTTTTCGAATTTGCACATGCAGACACTCAGCCCATAGTTCTGCTATGTTAGTAGTTCTGCTGCCTTGCTAAGTGCCTTTCAATATTTGATATTAATAGTTTCATTTCTTGCTTCATTTTCCCACTAGGTGTATATTTCATTGTGATCCATCTTTTATATTTGTGAGTTTATGGCAGTTAAAAAAAATTAAATGCGTGAAATGCCTCAGGGCTGGCAATGAGAAATCTCTCCATCTTTCTGGAGTGGATTTACACTTCTCCACCTTCATTGCTGCACATTTCTCTGCAGCAAAATAAAAGAATAAACACCAACAGCAAGTTCAATTGCTATTGTCTTTCCCACCTGCAACAAACTGAATATGCAGGGCATATTCAGTGCCCATAGGGCATAACATTTAGCTGAAGTGTCATAGGTGCCATTGTAGAGAAGGCCTTGATTCACAGAGAAAGCAGATGCAGAATAGTCACATTGGAGGGAAAAAGAGGTCTCAGCAACAGATACCATTTGCAACTCTAATTCTTCATGGTCTTGATCTTTGTCTTTCTACTGCTTTTTTGCACCTTGTCACAACAGACTGTCTCCAGCTTTTTAATGGCAGGTACAGCAGGGAGCAAAGAGGAACATTCACCCCTGTAAAGCAAACAGCCTTGCTGTTTTCCTAGAATTAAGTATCCTGTAGACTTCTTCTTGGTACACTGAAAAGAGTGCATTAGTCAAAACACTCTCAGATTAAGATCAAATCCCTTCATAATTTTAGAAAAATGAGTCGAAAATACAGCTATTATTAATGCAAAGAATAACTTTGAAAATCTTTACTTCCATATTAAAGGTGAAATTACCTTAAATGCTACATAAATTGATGTCATATTTTATTTAATGTACAAACTGCTGCTGCTGCCATGCAAAAGCTGGCAGCCTACTGATAAATTGCTCAGGGAAGATTGCCACTTGCAGAGCAATCTCTTGCTTTTGACAGCAAGACAATACCGCCAAGTCCCCTGATTTTTGGGAGAGAAAAAAGCATTTAAACGAAATTAAAAACAAACCTACGACCATTGCTTGATTACAGTAATTTTAATTAGGAGAGGATTTACCTGCTAGATAAGAGCCTAAACTAAAACTGTGATCAAAGGTGTAAGAAGTTCAATTCCATTTTTTTCCTACTCTGTCCTGGCCAAATCAAAACCTTGGATCCAAATCTTCTTTGTCTTTGCCAAGATTTAAAGGTAGTTCCAAAACTAGTATGTCTCAGGGCCATCCGTAATACCTGACAGGGTTAGGAATGTTTCACTTTTCCGAAGAAAAGTTTAAAACCTCCAGAAGTTAAAAACGCACAAGAAATATTGTTCATTCAATATAACAATTCTACTTAATCTGTTGCAGCAAATAAACACATCACTAATTGTTAGGAATAAAAAAAGAAAATCTTGCATTCTTTGTGAAGACAAACGCATGTTAGAGAATAAAACTGTGAGAATAGATACCAACATATTAATCAATTTACTGCCTTTTTCTGTGCATAGAAGTCAAAAGCCCAGTTAGAACTCTAGCAGGCCACTGTACTGAAGGACAACGAGAAAAGATTTTTACAAATACATCAACACCAAAGAGACTCTATTCCTTACTGGATGTGGAGGTGAAAATCATCATCAAGGATGAGGACAAGGCTGACATACTTGATGCCTTCTTTGCCTCGGTCTTTAATAACCAGTCCAGTCACCCTCAGGATATTCAGAGTCCTGGGCTGGAATACAGGAATGGACAGCAGGACACATTTTCCACGATCCAAGAGGAAGCAGTTATTGATTGGCTAAGTCACCTGGGCACTCACTGGTCTATGAGGCCAGATGGGATCCATCCAAGAGTGCTGAGGGAGCTGGAGGAGAAGCTTGCCAAGCCACCTTTCATCATTTATCATTGCTCCTGGCTAAGAGAAGATGTCCCAGATGGCTGGAGGTTTGCTAATGTGACACCCATCAATGAGAAGCAGAGAAAGGATGATCCCAGCAACTGCAGCCCTATCAGCCTGACCACAGTACTGGAGAAGATTGTGGAGCGGTTCATCCAGAGTATACTCACACAGCAGGTGCAGGACGGCCCAGGGATCAGGGCCAACCACAACGGGTTTATGAAAGGCAGGTCTTGCTTGACCAGTCTGGTCTCCTTCTATTACTGAGTGACCCACATAGTGAATGAGGGGAAGGTTGTGGTTGTCATTTGCCTAGACTTCAGTAAAGCATTCAACACAGACACTCACAGCATTCTCGTAGAGAAGCTGGTAGTTCATGGCTTAGGCAGGTAAACTGTTCAGTGGGTAAAAAATGGGCTGTACCCAGAGAGTTAGGTCGAGTTGCCGGCCGAGTTTCAAGCAGTGTTCCCCAGAGGTCAGTATCAGTGCCAGTCTTGTTTCAGGTCTTTATCAATTGTCTGGATGAGGGGATTGAGTGCACCCTCAGCGAGTTTGCAGAAGACAACAAAATGAGTGGGTGTGTAGATTTGCTTGAGGTAGGAAAAAACCCTGCAGAGGGACCTGGATAGGCTGGATCAAGGGGCCAAAGTCAGTCCTATAAGGTGTTAAAAAAACCCAAATGCCAGGTGCTACGCTTTAGGCATGACAACACATGCAAAGCCACAGGCTTGGGGGAGACTGGTGGGAGAACAATTCAATGGAAAAAGACCTGGAGATGTTGATTGACAGCCAGCTGAACAAGAGCCAACAGTGTGCCCAGGTGGCCAAAAAAGCTAACAGCATCCAGACCTGCATCAGAAATACTGTAGCCAGCACTTGGCACTCGTAAGGCCTTGTCTCAAGTACTGTGTTCAGTTTTGGACACCTCAATGCAGGAAGAGTATTGAGATGCTGAAGCCTGTCCAAAGAGTAACAAAGCTGGTGAAAGACAAGTCTTACGAGGAGCTGCTGAAAGAACTTGGTTGTTTTGTCTGGAGGAAAGGAGGCTGAGGGGAAACTATATTTCCCTTTAAAACTCCCTGAAAAGAAGTTGTAGGGAGGTGGGGGTCAGTATCTTCTCTCAAGTCACAAACAATCGAACAAGAGGAAATGGCCTCAAGTTTTGCCTGGGGAGGTTTAGATTCGACATTAGGAAAATTTTGTTCACTGAAAAAGTGGTCAGGTATTGAAACAGTCTGTCCAGGTAGGTGGTGGAGAAGCTACCCCTGCAGGTGTTCAAAAAATAGGTAGATCTGGCATTGGAAAACATGGTTTAGTGGGCATGGTGGTATTGGATTGATGGTTGGACAGGATGATCTTGGAGGTCTTTTCCATCCTTTATGATTCTACAAAATACCAAAAATAATTTAGGTGCTGGAGTGTGTCCAAAGGACAACACCACTGGCAAATGATCTGGAAAACAGACCTTATAAGGAGCTGCTGAAGAGCTACTGTCTGAAGAGAAGAAGCCTGAGGGAAGCCCTTGTTGCTGTCTACAACTCTCTGAAAGGAGGTTGTAGGGAGGTGGGGGTTGATCTCTTCTCACGAGTAAGAAGTGATAGGATAAAAGGAAATGGCCTTAAGTTGCACCAAGGGAAGTTTAGGGTAGATATTAGGAAAAACTTCTTTATTGAAAGGGTCATCAGACACTGGAACAGACTATCCAGGGAGGTAGTTGAATCACCATTCCTGGGTGTGTTTAAAAGTTGTGTAAACATGGAACTTAAGGACCTGGTTTATCAGTGGGATTGGTACATTGCTGATGGTTGGACTAGGTTACCTTAATGGTCTTTTCCAATCTAAACAATTCCATGATTCTGTGAAATGCAAGAAGCTCATGATTTGTAATAATTTTACCACTGCTCATTCATTTATTTGTTGTGCAAATTCAACATTAAAGTTATGTAAAGGACGTATGCATCCAAATTTTCTGTTCAGGCAATAACAATCATGTTCTGTATTCGAGTGGACTTCATTGCCTTTCTTGTGTCAACACTGATATCACAAATTCAAAAATTTGTTCTTCCTGAATATTTTCTGAAAATAGTTTAAAATTCACTGATCCACTAGAGAATAAGCCTTCATTAGTCAGGAACAGAAAGCAAACAGAGGGGAAAAATGAAGTCAAAGTGCAATAATTGAAAAATTCATATGAATATTCATGGCATTGTTTTGCCATGATTTTAATTCTGCTATAGTAGCAATGCTATTTCTCTGAAGAACTAACCTAATTCAATAAATACGTGTTTACATGTACAAAGGATCTAAAGTAGATATGTCATCAACTGTCAGTCATTATCTCCTTGCCAACTGATTCAAACATAAAATTCAAGAGCCTGAATTCTTTATACAGTTGGTTTTTTTTCTGGTGGGTTTAGCTGGAAAACTCTCAGATAAAGTTTTTCCTGAAACATAACTTGAGAGCATCAAATTACTTGTGGCACAGTACTCCATTTTCACAGTGTCCCAAGGGTTTTACAAACTGGAAGATTTAGGAGACCCAGTGCTAGGTTCTGGCCATTTTCAATAAAAAGTGAAAAGCCTGTTTGATTTAATTCACAAAACCAGATTACGAGACCAGGCCATTTGTTACTATCAGACCTTTTCTTTTCTAACACAAATATTATTTTATTACTGATCACACAATCGCAGAACATTAGGGACTGGAAGGGATCCCAGATGGCAGAAATGGATTGCACAGGAAGATAGGCACTTGGATCAAAATAATTTATTATGTAGAAGAGGAGGGAAGGACTGCTGAACCTTTAGAATATTGTTGCATGGGAGAAGGTCTGGACAGAATAAGGTAAAACCATCTCAACGCTGCAGTTATCAGCTGCTGTACACAGCCAGAAGTTAACCACCGTGGACAGAGATGGTAAACCACATACTATCCACGTTACAGGAGGACTTTCAGATTCAGAAGTATTTGTACTTGAAACATAAAGGCTTGATAATAATCCAACCTACATCTTGTAGTTCAAGAGATTTGCATTAAGTTAGTGTGACCACACTGTCAGAAAAACATTGTGACTTGAGATGTCTAGAGGCTCAAACTCCAATCTATCCCAATATATGATAGAACATCTTACTAAACCAGTTTCTAAACTCTTCTTCAACAACGTAGAAACAGTAGACCAGACTCACTGCTATACTGTACTTATATGGAACATGGGACAATTGAATCTTTGTGACTTGTCTGTATTTTTACCATCTACACAGCCTGGGCCATGGCCCAACACAAGCTAACATTCTCGTCTAAAAGCTAC
This sequence comes from Phoeniculus purpureus, assembly GCA_028565055.1. Classification (NCBI taxonomy): domain Eukaryota; kingdom Metazoa; phylum Chordata; class Aves; order Bucerotiformes; family Phoeniculidae; genus Phoeniculus; species Phoeniculus purpureus. The sequence goes on from JAOXOE010026966.1 coordinate 19,424, forward strand.
CTGACGGCACAAAGCTGGGAAGAGTGCTGCCATTCAGCAGGACCTGGAGAGCTGGGCAGAGAGAAATTGAATGAAATATAATGAGGGTAAGTGTAGAGGCTTGCATCTGGGCAACAACCCCAGGTACCAGTATAGGCTGGGGACTGACCTGCTAGAGAGCAGTGTTAGAGAAAGGAATCTGGAGTCTTGGTGAACAACAGGATGACCATGAGCCAGCAATGTGCTCTTGTAGCCAAGAGGGCCAACAGCATCCTGGGGTGGATCAGAAGAGGGGTGGTCAGCAGATCAAGATTGGTTCTTCTCCCCATCTACTCTACCCTGGTGAAACTACATCTGGAGTATTATGTCCAGTTCTGGGCCCTTCAGTTCAAGAAGGACACAGAACTGCTGGAGAGAGTCCAGCACAGAGCCACAAAGATGATGAAGGGAGTAGAACACCTCCC
>JAOXOE010026967.1:0-19861 GCA_028565055.1 Phoeniculus purpureus
GCAGTTAGATAATAGGATAAAGGTTGGACTTGATGACCCTGGAGGTCCTTTCCAGCCATGATGATTCTGTGATTCTGGAAGTCCTTTGCTGTATCCCTGGGAAGCAACAGTTCATCATGTTCACACTAAATAATCGTATTTCTGCAGATAAAACAGCAGCAATCCCTTGCCAGCTGCAGGGTCCATCATCCACATTCTTCTCCCTCGCACGAGCTGTCTTCTGTCTACTCAAAATTGTTTGAGCCCTTTCACCTGTTGTTAATCAGAGTATTGGTACCACGGTAGTGACAGACTACATACAAAATAGCAGGAGTGTATTCCAGTTTTGAATTCCAGCAGACTATTACACTGAAATGCAATTCAGGAAATGCATAATGACAGTGCAAGCTTATTTACAATAAAATCTTTGTACACATTACGTATCTGCGTTGTTGAATTATCACAGCTTTTATGGTATTCATCATGTTGTAGCATCATTCTCTTGTCATAGTTCACTATACCAAAGCATCGTTCCCCTGCAATAACCACCATACTAGCTGGATCTACACACAGTGTTTGTCAATTGCTGAGCCCATTTTTGTAAAAGTAATCGTCTGAAATCAGAGGCAGATGACACAGCTACAGGAAATAAGATGTAAGTTTCTACTTATACTGTACTCTGCAAATGCACGGTTTGACAGCTCGAGATTAAATGCATAGGACTAATGTACACCCCTAGGTCAGCATTACTGAAATCAGTACAGCTAATTTGGTAATTATGGCTTATTCAGAGAACATTCTGTTGGATATAAACTTCTATGGCGAGTCTACAACACGCAATAGTGACGCACAATCTAAGTGCTTTGGTTGTGGTTTATTAACTCTTCAGTTCACGCTTTACAGGGTTGTAGGCAGGACCCATATCTTGAAGTTGCATGATGAAAAAAAATAGCCACATTTGATCATTTGTATTCTTATATTCCAGTAGAATTTTCATTAAAATTAGCTTTAGCAACTGACTTCAACTACTCATCTACATTTACATAAGAATTAAATATCCCAGGTGTAGTCTCATCCCATATTTTCATCCCACATATGCTCTGTTTAGCAGGCTATTTATTTGCTTATTTGACTATCACATACTTAACCATTGACAGGTGGAGCAGATCAGCCATTTTCCTGAGTCGATTCTAATATAAATAAATTCCCTGTAAAATGAACTGAGTCACTTGAGAGGAGCAATTGTTAAGTCTATCCTGTAAAATAAACTACAGTAGAATCTCAATTACTTTAAGGTCTATTGAGACACCTGAAACATTTGAATAATTAGGGTTAATTGGGCACAACTGGTTAGCTGCACTGATACTGCCATGCACGTAGCTAAAGGCTAAAAAGCTCTGTCTACAGCTAAAAGACTATTTTGGTAGAAGAGTGGGGGCAGCTTGATTTCACAGAAGGTGCGTTTGTTGTAGTAAGAGCTTGAATCTCATTTTTAATTAGATGTCCTGGAAGAAAAGCCCATATGACTTGGATATCTTGGTTTGCATGGATCTCCATGAACAAGAAGGAAGGTTCCTTCTGTCTTTTTCAGCAGCTTATCCACCCAGTGTGCAGTCCAGCTCAGTTAACATGCAACTAGAAGGACAAGTCTAACCATAAGTGCATCTTTATCTATATTTCCCTTTCCCTATCCTAGACACTGCATGAGTTCCCTAACAGTGTGTGAGACTTCCTCTTGGCTGCTTAGCAGAAAACCTGCTAGAAAGCTGCGACTACTTATAGGAAACTGGCAGCAATAATTTAAACAGGCTTTGGAAAACTAACATTTCCGTGTTCCTCATTTTACTAGATATTTTAATTTTGTATTGCTCATTTACCCATTCCCACACCCAATGGCATCACTTGACAAACTCCTGAAGAACCTGTTAAAAACATAGGCTTAGAGAACTAAAAGTAAGATACTATTAAAGAAACAACACAAGCAAGGCTTTCAGCTGACAAAAAGAAACACTTGGAGCAGCAACACATTGAAATGTGGGTTTGATGTTTTAGAAATAAACATCCCTTTCACATTCTTATCAAGTTACAAAAAGAAAGAGGAGGAAAAGGACATAATCAGCCAGCCACAAGCAGTGCTATGAGAGCATTTCTACAGTGCAAAACCTCCAGGCTGAGTACTATAGGGTTCTCACAGGGGTGCCTGCACTTGTTAATATGTTAATCTGGGCAAAACAAGAAAAATTAGAGAGGTTGGAAATCATCTTGAAGACTATTCCCCTTCAGAGAAAGCTCAAAAGAAAGGAAAGCAGTTATCAGCTCCTGAGCTGTGCTGTGCAACTTAGTGGCTCTAGTATAGAAACTTCTATGGAATACTAACAGAGTTTATTTCATGCTATCTCCTTCAGCTAAAGCAGTGATTCTGCAATATGTTGATGTTTTGATTTATTAAGGTTTTGTTTTCATTATTGCCTTCTATCATGGGTTTTGCAGGTAAGCCAACACTCTGGTTTGGGACTTGAAAACTTATGAGACACCAAAATGATCAAAATTTCTTGGTATAAATGGATTTATACCAAGAAAGGTAACAGTGATTGCCCTGAGTTTTGCTAACCATGAAAAAATGTACTAAATGTATAACAGTTCTAGCACCTCTGTTCATTACAATAATAGTTCTTCTCAACAGAAAGAGCATAAATAGTGAACTAACAAAAAAGAGGCGTTGAAGGCTCATTGAAGTGTAGCCTGGTGCTCTGCTGCAACTATTACTTTGCTTTCTTGTCATGCCAGAAGGAAAATGCAGACAAAAACTTAATGAGAATAAAACACTTACTCTGCTCATTATCTTGGAATTATTTTAAGTGATTTTATTAATTCACAATTTTTTTTTTAACTTACTCCATGTGCCTCTAATTTATTTTTTTTTTATCTCATACCCAGGACTTCAGTCTTAACAACATTGCATAATTATACTTTCCAGCCCTTTTTCCTTGCCTCTGTTTAGCATCTCAGCTTTATTTCTCCCATTCAACTTCCTTATTCCACTCTACCTCAACAGCCAGGAAAATATCAGACATCCCTCCAATGTCATAACCCTTATGGCATTTTATCCATCTTGCAAAGGTCTGAGTTCACAGCTGATTCAAAGTAATTTTTCCAGTTTTATGGGCTAAATTTGAAGAAAATCAATAGATTAATCACATTTTCTTCAACTCCTCTATATACCTGGTGTCAAAGGATAAAGGATGATGGGTAATGAGCCCGGTTTTCAGCTCCTTCCTTTGGCTGGCTGGTTTCTGCCTCTCCATCTGCTGGTTTTGCTCTAAAGGACAACTTTGAAGGATCCGCTCATTACCATCACACCCACTGCAGCTTACGCCTGCACAGGATACTTATCATCATCTTGGGGCTCTCCATAGAAGCTTTTCACTGGAATCTTTGGCTCTGCCTTGGGGCAGAGCTTGCAGTCACCTATAATGGAGCCATCTAATAGCTTTCAGTGATCAGATCTATATTGTCTCTGATTTTCATCCAGGTCAAGTACATCAACATGTTACTAATTAAAAATACCTTGATTTTTTTTCCTGTTTTAGTGCAGCTCTCTTTGCATGGCATCTAAAACCATGGCAGTTTCCTGGTTTATTATTAAAAAGTGATGCTAGAGCAGCACAAGGCTGCACACGGTACTACATGGTACAACAGCAAGGTGTTACAATCCCTGAAGTACACTCATTTAGTGCTAGGCTTCTCTTTACGAGTGTCTATTTCTGAGGTTTGGGTTAATCATGCAGCAGTAAGCAGCAAAATTAATCTTGCTCTGTGGCCAGTTACTACTACCTGTAGGACTTACTTTGTATTTCTCATTGTTTTATAGGTAAGGGGGGGACACATGTATATACACATTAAATTTTTCTACACTTAAAAGAAAATATTATAGGATGCTGAAGTATTATATAATACTGCTAATACATGCTTTCTGGCTCTCTATGAGATCCAGACAGGCTGTAATGAAGAAGCTGAGGAATATAATGTTTCCGTTTTTCGATCTTGAGAGCGCTTGCCCTCCACCATTATATATGTAATATAGAATATGACTTTGTAAACCTTCTAAGTGTAGCTTAAATCCAAAACTGTTGTAAGTATCAAGAGCATAAATTAAGCCAGATAGAGGATTTTGCTAAATCCCAGCACAGTTTTTCAGCAGCAGCTCAGGGAGACATTCCCAGGTGGGTGGAGGTCAGACTAAGCAGAACTTCTTGCAGTCCCTCATTCTCTGGAAGACTGGAGTTTCAAGTGAAGATCAGGATTGAATCTGTAAGCAGGAGTTCTAGAAATAAGATGATTGGTGTTGGTAATTTTGTTTCAATACATTGCTGTAGAGTTCTTTTTATCTCTTTTCTCATTTAAGCTATTGTGGAAGGATAACAATCTTTTTTAGCTACAATTCCAAGGGATCAAAATTGTTTCTTCTATTACTAGAAGAAAGGCACCTTTTAGTATTAAAACTAGTTTGTTCTAAATCTGGGAGTTCCAAACAGTCCTATTTGTACTTATTTGTATAAGTTGACATTGTAATTTATTTCAGTTGCCTTCTCAGGGCATTTCTGTGCCTGGTTAAGCTGAAAGAGTCAATACCAACAAAAATATCACTTCAGTGAATTCACCACTGATATATTTCCAGCTCTAACACATCAATGGCCAAATCTCAGTGGCACGATTAGTTAATCAGCAAGAGTTTTGCTGAACCTAGCAGCTGTCACTGTTTGATAATATAATCAGGTATGTGCCTTCTATAATTTTTATTGATACTGTTTTATGATAAATTTTAAATTGTCCCTTCTCCTCTACCACAGCTCTTTCATTAATGACATCCTACCGGCTTAAGTACAGTGTATCTAACACAGTCATTGATAGTCTCTCTTTCCTTACCCCTTATCACAGAATAATATAATGTTTTCGATCATGTCTCCTATTAATCCCTCCTAAACTGCAGTAGCACTTGCCTTTTCACTGCTGTTTAAAATGCCCTCCAAACCATGCATCATTTTAGGTCAGAGTGGCACAGTGAGAGAGATGTAGTGGGATCTGAATCCAATACAGTTCCGGACCAGTCAATAAAGGCAGCGAAAAGGCTGCAGCATAACAAACAACAGTCCACCATATTGATTACAGCAATGGAGAATACTAATTAAATTAAATACAGCTGACAGTATCCTCAGCTATTTCTCACATCTGATGCCAGGATGTACTTACCTTCAGCGCAGACCATGACAGCCTGCAGCAAAATAATGGCAATGGGGAGACCCATGGTTCAAACAGGGGGAGAGAAAGGAAAAAGGGAGGAAGGGCTGTGAAGCCATTCACCTCTATAGCACAGACATCAGTGTAGAAATATGTTTGGTATCAGCTGAGGATAATGGAAAGAACAAAGTCTCCTTATCCCTGCTGGTCTCATTGTCACTTGGATTTCCTTGAAAAAATCAACACAGCTAGTTCCTCTAATAAGCATGTAATGAACACCACTAATTTGCATATGTCCCATACATGTAACATGTCATGAGATGCTCAGTGGGTGAACCACCAGTACTAAGAGCAGTCTGGTGAGTCTTATAAAGAGAAATACTGAAAAGATGGAAGAACCACAGAGGCCATTACTCTATTTGAAAAGACTAAAAAGAAAGACCTAGCCAAATGTAAACTGGTTAGTCTGACACTGCTGGTAAGTAGAATTGTAACACAGTTAACAAAACAATCAGCTACCAAATAGTATTACAATGTGTAATTACAGTGCTCTAAATGCAGTTATAGTGAGTCATAATGTGAAGTTGCCAGGCCATTATCCATCATATTTGAGAAGTCATGGCATTCCCTTGAAGTTCCCTATGACTGGAAAAGGGAAAACGTAACCCCCATTTCTAAAATATGACCTGGGAACTACAGACCTCTGTGCCTGGCAAGATCATGGAGCAGATCCTACTGGAAACTAGGATATGGAGGGATATGGAAAACAAGGAGGATGATTGGTGACAGCCAACACATCTTCTCTAAAGGCAGATCATGTATGACAAACCTCATGACCTTCTATGACAGGGTTACAGCATTGGTGGATAAGGGTAGAGCAAGTGATGTAATCTACCTAGGCTTGTGCAAGGCATTTGACACTGTCCCACAGAACATTCTTGTCTCTAAAACAGAGAGAGACATGGATTTGATAGATTGACCACATGGTAGATAAGAAATTGCCTAGAAGGTTGCACCCAAAGAGTTACGATCAACAAATAGATTATAACAATGACGCCTGGGATTTTCTCCTTGAATTGGGTCGTACGAACAGACCAGCCCCTTCAGCAGTGCACTGCTGATGTATGAAAATCAGAAGACAAATAATGGTGACTAACAGGTTCCTTCATTTATGTCATTTCTCCATGTGGTCTCATTCTCATACAGACTGGTGATAGAAATCAGTGGGGGGAGATCTGAGGCTTTTCTCTATACTATCTTAAACTGACTAGGTTTCCAGTTAAAAATTAGGAACTGTAGCTACACCAGATGCAACCACAAAGTTGTAACTTATTTGGTCTGTGTAAATCACTGGCATTTAAGAGTCTGACATGATGGTACAGAAGTGTCCTGTGTAAGGCAGACACTTTACTGTTCTGAAATTAAACATGGCTGCTGCACTCAGTTCCATCTGCCTTGCTAGATTGAGTCTTGGCTATGAATTGAGAACAAAAGAATGACTCATTTCAAGGTTTCTTCCACTAAGTAGAAAGGCTCAGCTATGTTTTATTGTATCTAAGAACATCAGTTAACATAAGGTGCTCACCCCACTTATTCATTTGCTCATCAGTAACTCTTCAGAATGCATCTCACAATCCTTTTGACATTGTAGGAAGTATATATTATGACTACTTTTCTTCTTTCCTAAGTATCTTTGCATGCTCTGCTTTTCCTGACATAAGCTGCTATATACGTTGATCTTAGTCTTAGTCTTTCTTTATCTGTGTCTTCCCTACTTAGCCTTGCTTACAGTATACCAGGCCTGCCAAGAGCTGGTGCAGCATCTACAGAGAACAATCAAGTTGCCATGCTGATGCTGTTGAAAGAACTAATTTACACCATTTACTTGTCCTGGTGCTCTCATGCTAATCTTGGTTGAGTGGAAATAGTTTGCATTTCTGGTCACAAAGTAATCCTGCTCCAAATACCCCTATCTTGTACTGCATGTGGTCCCTTCCTAGCTGCCAGTTTCACAGGGATGCAAGGGTAGAAACTGCTCCAGTACAAGAGGACCATGTGCTCCACCTGTGCAACTTTACATCAGAGGAGACAAAGTGCTCCCTTAGGGTGAGATGACAGCATTGCAGAGGAAAATGAGGACTAATAAGAAAGCTAAATTACTTCCTGCTCCAGTGTCATATCTGGACCACACTCTTCTAAGATTCTCTGGACTCAGCAAAGTTCCTTCCTGAGCCCATGAAATATAGAAGATGATGTAAAATAAGACTTTAATAGAGAAGTGCCATCCCAGTATGATCCTAATCTCAGCAATTTAGCAGACAAAACGCATGCATTGCGATAGAATATCATACTTTGTCTTAATTAATATTGTCACCCGGCTGAAACTGAGGAATAGTTAAATGCAAAACATCTGCCTTTTTGTAATGCTAGGGTTAATATTTTATGTAGGAGGGAAGAAGGAACAGAATGACAGTATTTGTCTGCCAAGTCAGACAAAGTTGATCTCTTCAGAATATTTTATAAGTAAAGAAAGAAACACGTTGCTCGCTAGAGGGTAAAAATAGGACTCGCGTCATTGGACTACTAGAAATAATCTCATTTGTATCATAGATCATGTCACCATAATTACAGTATTTTTGAAAGGGACATAATAGAGTCTTGTTCTCTGTCTTAGGGAATTGTGTTGGTTTAGTTACTGTCACTAGTGGGCACGTGCTCCATGCCACATTTCTATAGCTTCAAATCAAACGGACAGCTAATACCACATAAACCTGTTTAACAACATTCAAAACATTTAACTTCATTAATGTATGAAGCAGTCTGAATAGAAGAATTTGTTGTGCTAAGATTGATCACTGCCAATATTAGTAAGTTTTAAGGTGTCTTGGTTCTCAATTAAATTACCCTGTCACTGTAAAAAAGTCACTTTCTGAAGGGAAACTTGCGGAAATCTCAGGCACCAGAGCCTCCTGGCCCCTACTGTCTTCCCACGTGCACTCTCCTGACCTCTGCTAAAGCCTGCCTTGTGTCCTGTATCCTTCCATTACAGCGGCAGGTGTCCCTGTTTTACACTGTATCTGGCAACCAGAGTGAATCCTGTTCTAGAGTGACTAATGCCAACATGAATTCAGTGTCTGTGGCCGTCAAGGTCTCAGCCTCTGCAGTGAAGAGATTTTTCACATTCAGTATCTTGGCAACTTTATTCCATAGTGATAGTTTGGGGTTTTATCCCTCAGACATGCTGCTAGATTTTTATTTTAGGAATGCAACTACCATCCCACCTCTTTCAAAATCTGGTACCTCACATCTACATACTTACCTCCTTATTTAACGTAGCATCTTAACTGCAGTTTACACTACTTGCTCAGCAAAAGCTCAGCATTTTGCCTTGCACTAAGCTGTATCTGTCATGGGGCCACTTAATCGGTGTTTGCTGTACTTGAGCACAGTGTTTTGCACCTGGAAAATAACGTCGGGATTGACTGCATAAGGGGGAAGAAGACTTGGTCCTGCATCTTTGTGTAGCCATTGAAGTGCTTCTTGTCTCTCGGCCATAAAAGGAAATGCATCTTGAAACACCCATGTTCCGCAACAGAGAATTACAACGTGTGTTTTGGAGGTGTAATGACACTCTTCTCCTTGGAAGAGACATGTAACTCCTGCATCTCCAGCCTGAGAGCACACTGAATCTTCCTCTGGAATGAGGTTGTCACAGGATGGAAGTACAGGGCATACTGCAACACTCGTGCACTTACAACATACTCTCACATCTTCCGCAGTTATACTTCGGTAATGTGCCAATTACTAGCCAAATGGGATTTTCAGGAAGACATTTGTGATTACCATATACAAGGCAAAGATACCTGCATTTATTTTGGCTTTAAATGAACACGTTCTAAGCACCTGCAACACAGGCTTTAAGATGAAAGTACCTTCTCCACTGTAAGTCACTATAGAATCATGGAATCAGTCAGGGCTGGAAGGGACCACAGGATCATCCAGTTCCAACCCCCCCTGCCATGGGCAGGGACACCTAGAGGAGAAAAGGATTGATGCCTCAGCTCTAAGAATGAAGGGAACGTTGGCAAACAAACGGTGGAACATCTGGCATCCTCGTGTAATCCCTTGCATAGCCAAAGACAAAGACAGGAGGACATGTCCCTTACAGAGGGAGAACATAGCAACAGTCTAAGTCTATCAACTTGCCTGGGAAAGCAGGTTAGTGTCTGTTAAACAGGAGCCATTGAGTTCTCTGGGTTTACAAGTCCCTTGGTTTGGAATCTTGACCGAAGTGCGGTTCATGGTAGCATGAGGAAAACACTCTGAAAAGCAGGCTCGTGAAGACTGAAGTGAGACTTGACTTATAGCAGGCTGATTCCTTAGAGGGTGATTCATTTGTTTGTCTCATTTCTGTGTGCTTGGACTCATGCAGACTTTTAGGAGCGAAAGGTAAGTGTGTGAGATGTCCATGGACCAGCCAACCGCACAGAAGGGATTGCGTGTACAGCTGATGGAAACTGAAAAGACAGACCTTGCTTTTACACCAAAATTGCTGATCAAGGGAGTGGAAGAACTCCCCAAACCAGGGAGCACGTGGAGAAGGTGTAACTGTCGCTACCTCTGTTGCAGAGTCGCTGGAGCTCATCTCCACCGCAGCAAACCACTCGAACGCAGCCATCCGAAAGATGGTGAGTAGGAAGTGGCTCATGAAGTCGTGATCTGACTGACACACGTGGTTGTCTCGGCGGTGCCCCTTGCAGTAGACTCAGTAGAGTGGGCTGGAGAGGATTTTCAGGTACACTGAGTCAGGCTTGAAACATCGGTTGGGTGTCTTGAGTTCAGTTTATCACGGGTGATCCTGCTGCTGTGCCCCAAGACGTCACTTTTCTTCTTAAAGAAAGTGAATGGAGGGGTCCAAGAAGGAGGGTTGAAGAAGGGGAGTTGAGAAAGGGGGGTTGGAAAAGCTGGTCTTTTCAAACTGAGCGGTTTCAGACCACGGGGATTTTTGACATTAGCTTTCCACACCCGAATGTGTGGAACAGCTGCTGCATTACCATGAAAGTAACTGGACTCTGTAGTACAGATGTTGTCTCTTTTGTGCCCCTGAGTGCCTGGAGCACTGGTGTCGAACAGATGTGAACTGCTGCAAGCACACCTGCACCCTCACTGGCCATTTGTGGGTACAGGGTTCACATCCCCTTCCATGCCATGCTCTTCCTCCCCTCTCTGGGCTGGCAGGACACCCACTGTGGGCCCATGTACAGGGCCATGTCTAGCTGATGTTGATGTAGTTTCAGGAAAAGCCGTTTTGAAACCTGTATTTCTAGTTGACCCTGGCAGGTTCTTCCTCGGGATGGGTTTGGGTGGAAATGTTTCTCATCTGGGGCTTTGGGGACTGTAGGCAGTGTCTCTGTACATGACCTCCACCCACAGGGAGTTGGAGCCACCAGGCAGTTGCTTTTTGTGCTAGATCAGTTTTGCACCCCTCGTTTATTGCAAGTAGGAACCAGAAGCCTCTCATCAGGGCTTTGTATTCTTTTAATTTCATCTCTGGTTAATGGGCTTTGCCTGAGCAGGGAAAACACCTGAGTGAGAAAGTTAGTGGAGGTTTGAATGACATCATGGACTGCTTCCTGCTGGTGCGGTGCCTAGTGGAAGCAGTAACTTGTGTTTCCAAAGGGGACTCTTACTGGAAGTGCAGGTGTCTCTCAGGTCTTTGGATCTGCTCGTAGTGTTCTCTTTCTACTTTAAAGCATTTTCTTTGAAGGTTTTGAAGGTGGCTGAGTTTTGTTTGCTTGAAGAGCGGTGCCGTGCCTCGCTCATTCTACCTTCTGGTATTAAAGATCTACTGACTTCTGGAGCATGGGTGACCCGCTCGTTTTTCCTTCGCTCACACCTCCCACCTTCCATTTTGCTTTGCAGGATGTTGATTTGGATGGCTCTGTTCTGTTTGGAGGGTGTTTGGTGGGGTTGGTTGGTTGCTCGGCCGTTCGATCACTGGTCAGAACTAGACAGGAGCTGATGCGATGTGTATTTGTGCTGAAACTTCCTGAGTCAAGCAAAATGTGTGAAGACCTGAAATTCCACCTGAACCTGTAGACAGGTAGAGGTAGAAGCAGTGATTGGCTGAAAGGTAGAAAGTAATTCCTTCTTGAAGAGGTCTCACCCAGCCATAGGGATGCCTGAGTGACATTGCAGTGATGCTTGAGTGTCGTTCAAGCTGTAGCAGAAGTGAGAGACGGTTTCTTCCCTGTTGGTTGGCGTCCAGCACTAAGCTGATCCCATGGGCAGCAGGGTAAGCAGAAGAACTCATTTTACTTCTTTTAATTTAAATTCCTGGGGGTTTTGCACTTGCAGGAAAAGATGCACAAGCTTTTGGAAGTCTACGAGCGACTTGGTGGTGAGGAGGATATCGTGAACCCAGCCAACGAGCTCATTAAGGAGGGGCACATTCAGAAGCTTTCGGCCAAGAACGGCACAGCCCAGGATCGGTATTTGTTCCTGGTGAGTTTCTCTCTTGCCCTCGCTTTCAGCACTGGCCTGTGGAATGAGCCCAGCTCCTGCTTTCTCCGAGCAGCTCTTTTTTCCTAATGGTTTGCCCTTGAGGGTCTCCATTCCTCTGACAACCTTGTGCCTTTGCTGGTGGCTTGCCAGACCCCAGGGGCTCTTTGCCTTGTCCCTCTTTCAGAGGCTGCCTTTCTGCAGAGCATCCAGGGAAGTGCCTGTGAGCAAGATTTGCTCCTAAGTCTCTTGTTGGGGACTGCATCTTGGGTTAAAACATCCTAGAGCCCCATCAGAATGCATGCTCTGTGCAACATGTAACCCCTTACTGAGAGTCTTGCCTTGCTCCAGTTTAACAGTATGGTGCTGTACTGTGTGCCAAAGCTGCGACTGATAGGCCAGAAGTTCAGCGTTCGAGAGAAGATGGACATTGCAGGACTGCAGGTTTGCACCTCTGCTTCTTCCCTGTCTTCATTCCTCCCTACTCGGGAGCATCAGATCCCACCCGAATCTGAAGATACAATGCACATGGACAGAAATGTCGTGAAATCCAGGTTTGGTGGGGTTGTGTGTGTCATTGTGAGGTGATGATTAGATCAGTTAGGTTGGAAAAGGCCATTAACTCAGCTGCTCTAAGAGCACTGCTGAACCTTGTCCCTCAGCTCCGTCTCGACATGCTTTTATCAGCCAAAGGTGGGTAAGAAAATAATGACTCAGGCTGGTGATACAGATTCAGGAGTCTTGGTCAGGCATCGGAACAGGCTGCCCAGGGAGGTGGTGTCCCTGGAGTTGTGAAGATGGGGCACTTGGAAACACAGTTTGATGGGCCTGGTGGGGTTGGGTTGATGGCTGGAGGTCCAAGCTTACTCATAGCATGATTCCATAGCAAGACAGGGAATTATGGAACCAGTGGTTTGGTTTTCTACCCCTGCATCTTATTCTGAGTGATCCTTTCAACTGAGTGTTTCAAAGAACAAGCGTATCCCCAAGTCGTTATAACTGATGCAAAGATAGTGAAGACCAGCTAGAAGTCAGCACGTTCTTTTTGCAGGTCCAAGAAATCGTCAAGCCAAACGTGGCTCACACATTTTCAATAACAGGAAAGAAGAGGTCGCTGGAGCTCCAAGCCAGGTATGGTGTTCTTGTGAGGTTTGCGAGTATTTAGGTAGAACCTTGTGGTCCAGGGGGTGCAAGAGCGTGTGCTGGGCCTGAGTCGTGGTGCGGTGCGGTGCTGTGTTGACTGGCTTCACTGAACGGTTACATCGTCTGCGGTAGTTCTGGTACGTTCCACTGTCTTCATAATCCAACGTGGTTTATTAGCATCATCAATATCTTACTATAACTATTATCAACGTTTAAAGTTCTGCATCTGGCACTAAGGTCAAGAACTGTGGATAGTGGTTACGAAACGTCGTGGTAGCAAAGCTAAACTCTTGGCGACTACTGAACTCCTGGGCACTGGGTAATCATTTAGGTCACTAATTGTTAATAGTGTCCATAAAATAGTGAATAGCAAAGCTTGGTGGACGCTGAAGATGTGAAGATGCAAGTTGAGTACGGGGAAGGAGTGGTTGCAGGATTATGTTTTCTGTGTTTTTCTTCTGTTTTGAACAGGACGGAGGAGGAGAAGCAAGAGTGGATTCAGGTTAATACAGACTGCCTACGGTACTGGGGGGGATTTACTGTCCAGGCAGAACCTCCTGTTAGTTTTGAAAACCCCTCTGTTCAGAGCTCTGCATGAACGTGACTGCTCAAGGGAGCTGGGTAGTCCGGTCTGGTGGAGCTGCTGGCGGAGAAATTTAGAGCCCTGGTGAGGGTCCCACTGGTGCCCCACTGTCTGCAGCAGTGTGGGGGGTTGCACTTGGGTTCTCATCCCCCACGGTGAGAGAAGAGATGAAGGCGTCAGAGATGAGCCTGGTGTTCTCCCAGTCTGACTCGTAGAGACTCCGACAGCAGTGAGTTAGCAGTGCTCCTGTTTAGGAGGGGCTTGTTTTCCATTGCAGTTGTGCGAGTTGGAGGGGCTTTAACTCCAGTGGCAGTCGTAGCCATCTTCCCTGAGAGAGTTTTTCCAAGGCTCCTTTTGTTATGCTTCTCATCTTCGGTGGCATTTTGTCTCAGGTCATCCAAGCAACAATCGAAAAGCACAAACAGAACAGCGAGACCTTCCGAGCGTTCAACAGCTCTTTCTCTCAAGAGGAGGAGCATCTTCCTGATTCCTCAGTAAGTAGGAGGCCTTCACTCTGCTGCTTTGTTGTCACAGGTCTACCAGGTAGACAGTTGCTTGTGGACTAGCCTTGTTCTTCGTGTTTGGATCATGTTACGGTACAACTCAGCTCCGTGCGTTGGCTCTCGAACGCTGATCAGTCACTCGGTTGTGCGGGTGTGGAATAAATAGCCAAGAAGGCAAATGGCATCCTGGCCAGTGTCAGCAACAGTGTGGCCAGCAGACCAAGGAGTGATCCTGCCCCTATACGGGGCCCTAGTGAGGCTGCACCTTGAGTACTGGGGACAGTTTTGGGCACCACAGTACAGGAAGGACATGGAGGTGCTGAGAGGGGGCAGAGGTGGGGAACTGGGCTGCTTAGAGGTCTGGAGAACGGGTCTGATGGGGAGAGGCTGAGGGAGCTGGGGCTGTTCAGCCTGGAGAAGAGGAGGCTGAGGAGAGACCTCAGTGCTCTCTGCAACTACATGAAGGGAGGTTGGAGTGAGGTGGGGATTGGCCTCTTCTCCCTGGGGACTGGGTATAGAACAAGAGGAAACGGGGTCAGGTTGTGCCAGAAAAGGGTCAGATGGGATCTTGAAGGTCTTTTCCAACCTTGATGATTCCATGAAATGACCCAGGGCAATTCAGTGCAGGAGGCCTCCCAGTCATGTCTTTCCCAGTCATGTCTTTCAAGATGAGGGGGGCTTATTCAGCGTAATAGGTGTCATTCCTCAGTGTGAGGAGTGTTTGACTCTCTGGAGTGATGTTCGTGTGCCTGGGGAGTTTTCTTCATTACTTTTCCCCATCTCCTCTGACGTGCCTTTTGACACTCTTTTTCTCTATGTTATTACTATCTGAAAAACTTTGAAATGATTAAACCTGGGGATCTTTTGACCTTCCTCTTGCCTGCTGTAATGCTGGGCATTTATCTGGTTATTTATCTGGTTGATCTTCTGGGGGCTGCTCAGGAGCAGTATCAGATCTTCTTTCCATCCCAGCCATAACCAGATCAGCAGCAGAGATTTCCATGAGCCTCAAGGATCCTGTGGCTAGTAGCAGCCAACAGTGTTCAGCACATGGCACAGCCTGATCACCATCATCTAAAAATACCTAGGGAAGAACTGGAGACTCACCCATTCCTGTTGTCTTTATTGTGAAGTGAACTTATGGCTTCCATCAGAACCAAGATGCTCTGATCGAAGACAGCGGTTTGCTGCCAAGCACACTGACAAGCTCAGGTCTTCCTAGCCAGTTAAGACACAGCGTCTGTCCAACACCATAATTATTGGTAGTGTCTTGTTTGTGAATTCCATTTCATTTTGCCTCTGTGTTGGTGGTGCAGCTGCATGTTTGCACTTTACTCCTGCGTAGAAGTCAAGTGAGCAGAAGTCGGTTTGTCTCCTGGCTCTGCTGTTGACCCAGTACGCACCTGCATTTCTTTCACGTCACAATGCCAGCCTGGTTTTCTGGGAGACCAGCAGCTTGTCTAGTCAATCAGCTTTGAAAACTCTTGTTGCAATTAAGTGTGGCAGAGACTTGCTGCCGGTTAAGCAGAGCTGAAGGTGGGTGCTTAAGGAAAACTGGGCACGTGCTGGGCGCGCTCTTGGCAGCCGTGCACTGCTGTAGACATCGCCCACCAGGCAGAGCTCAATTGACCCACATGTTCTAGAGGAAAAAAGGACAATCATTTCCTCTCTTGTGGCTCTCACAAGTGGAGAAGGTCCGTGTGCTCTCGCGGATCCTGGTTCTGATGAGCCTGTAGGAAAAGAGCCAAGCTGCAGTTCTCCAGTCCTCGGCCGTCCGTTTGGTGTGTGAGAGCTGCGTGGCCACTCTGTGCTTGGCACTGGTTCTCCCCTTGCTTTTCTTCCCTGCTGTCCTACATGAGCTCAAGAAAGCCTTGAGGCTTCGCATTCGGGCTGGGTGCTGCCTGCGTAAGACTTGTGCTTTCTCGGGGGTGCAGAGCCCTGGCATTTGGCCTCTTCAGCTTGTGTCTGTGCAGTAGTCTCCAGCAAGGAGCAAAGTCCCATCAGGAGGCAGATACTCGGTCACTGTCAGGCCAAACCCTGTGCTGTAGCAGGGTCCTTCACAAGGCTACAGGGTCCTTCACAAAGAGGCATCTGCAGCACCTCACAGCTGTGTGAGGGGTTTTCTAAAAGCCGTCTTCAAATGTGTCCAGAGAAAGGACCTCTCGGCTTCAGAGGAGTTAGAGGCTCGTGGCACAGACGAAGGACCCAGTCTGTGCTGCGGAGAGCTGTGCTCTGGCAAAGCTCTCCGCAGCATCACTAAGACCAGAGACTTGAGATCTGCTAGTTAAATCCTGGATTCGAGGTCCTGTTAAATCCTCACCATCTCCCACCCCATTTCTGTTCTTCTCTCTGGCTCTGGAGCAGTTCTGACGGCTGGGTAGTTGTCTTCTTCCACAGCAAGACTTTGCGCGGTGATGGTAACGTCTGGCCAGAAGGCCCCTCTGAAGTATTTTCCAGCTGCACAACAGAGGTGTTAGATTTGTAGCACCTTATTCCAAGTACTGAAAGGGCATCGGGGACCCACCAGGCAGCTGCAGAGAAGGGCTCTTTTCCTTGAACTTGCTTGGCTGCTTCTTGATCTCTCTGTTTTCTCTCCACGGTTCCATGTCACAGAGCCCAGATGTCCTCACTAGGCAGAGGGATCTAAATGCCTGGGACCGAGGAGGATTCCAGTGGAGAGGAACCTTTTCTTTGCACACCTGGGGAGTAGGTGACATGAGTAACGAGAGATTTTATCGTGAAGGGTGTGATGTTTTGAGAGCAAAAGCATTGCAGTGAGTGTCAGTTAATGCCCAGTGGGGCAGCTGTTCTTTTAGGTTGTAGCCTGTAATGTCGGTGGGTATGAGCTTATTGTTTGCCCACTACACGTGTTCAGTACGTGTGGTATTATCCCTGCTGTGTGTATTGATCGTGTGTAGCTAGGCATTGGCTACAAGACTCTATAATCTGAAGTTACAAATGATCTAGGACCATTAGGCATTGGAAGGGGCCTCAAAAAATGATTCCATCTCCCTCTCTTTCCTTCAGATAGCAAGCACCAGCTCAGTGGAGTCGATGCCTGGAGCAGATGCTGGTGGTGCGTTTGGTGGGGTGAGTAATTTGAAGAAGCTGCTACTATGGGTAGAAGGAGGCAGCGGGGAAAGGAAAGAGAAGTCAGCTACTTCAGTGGATCTGTTCCACTGCCTGTGACTGCAGCTGTTCTCTCCTTCGCTTCTTGGCTAAGTTACACCCAGAGCTGTTCACAGAGTTTGCACCATCCGTGAACCAAAATCCTCCAGTTCCTCTGCGTGCTGCAGACTGTCTGAGCCTGCTCATGGAGGAACTGGTTGGAAGGAGGTTGGTTGTTCCAGTTGTGCTGTCACGGGGTGGGGGTTGTGAGTTTGTTGGTTTGGTTTTGGATTCTTCTCTCTCCCTTCTAGAACATCTCCTGAGAATCACTGAGTTCAGGAAGTGCCTCGGCAATGACTCTGTTGATGCGGAGGCAACTTTGTGTTGGTGCTTTCTGTCGTCGGGTTTTGTAGTGGTGCCCCTGTTCCTTGAGGCACAAGCAGTGAGCTGCCTGTTAGTGATGCGGCAGTTAAAAACAAACACAGAACTTTCTGTTGGCCTGAGGCTTCTTAGGGAAATGTAGGGTTTGGTCCTAATTAAATGTTTAACAATTAGGTCTTTTCAGCTGATTACAGACAGTTGTGGTAGTGAACTAAATCTTGTCTCATAAGATCACAGAATTGTTCAGGTTGGAAAAGACCTTCCAGATCATCAGCTCCAGCCATGAACCCAACTGTCTCATCCCACCCCCAGACCCTGAGCTCCAGATCTCCACGACTGTGAAACACATCCAGTGATGGAGAATCAAACCCCTCCCTGGGCAGCCTGTTCCAAGGCCTGAGGGTCCTTCTCAGGAAGAAGTAGTGACATCGGCTTGAGCAGTGGATTCAGATGTTAGTTGCATCCCTAGAAAAGAATTAATCTTGAAATGGAGACGTTTCCTTTAGAAACAGCTCTTGGGGTCCCTTCCAATCCCTAATGATTCTGTGATCTCCCTGCGGGTGTGCTTGACAGCTCAACACATCTCGTGCTTGACAGCTTCCACGTGCCAACCACTTGGTGGTAGTGGTGGTCAGCAAAGGAGTGTCTCCATCCCGTTGCTTTTCTGAGTCTCCTGAAGAATCAGCACAGCCAGGCCCTGGAAGCATCCTGCAAGAAGTGCAGCTGACGTTGATGTCTCACACATACTCAGCATTCCCAGAAGCAGCTGCTGATGTTCTGTCCCACGGCAAGTGTCCATAACCTGTAATTGGAAGATGCGCTGCTGTGGTAGCACAATGAGGAGGAGAAGGTTGGGAACGGTGCTGTTGCTTGTGCAGCTGCCCATGTGAGAGCCTCCTCAGATGCTCTTTGTGCTGCGTGGGCAGCACCGAGGAGGCTGACTTTCCACCCACTAGCCCAGGAAGAATGAAACAGATAGTGAGTGACACACAACCCCACATCAGTCTCCTGTACCTTGCTGGGGTATAAACTGTTCCACCAGAATCTTGGCGTTGGAGAAGGAGACTCTTAGGATTTAGAGAAAAGCAGCTGTAGAGTGACAGCGACTCAGTGGCCCAAGCAGCCCTATCTGAAGAGAGCTGCTGTAGATGCTGGCTCTGAGATTTTCTCCTGTCAGACTCCCCAGCTTTGAAGCAAGCTCTGAAGATACCAGGAAAGGTGAGAAATGCAACAGGTGTGCAGGGGCATTCACGTCAGGATGCTTCAGCAGAAGCAGGGCAGCTTCCCCTCTTGGCGTGCATCGACTTCAGTGATGGAGCTCAGCTGACAGAGCACTCGGTTGCAAGGAACCATTAAATTTATCATTGGTGAACAAGGTCTGTGAATCACAGGTTTTCTACTAAAGTCTCTCTGCTCGGTGACTGGGTGAGAGTGTGTGACACCAGCAGCTTCCCAGGCCATCTCTGTGGGTTGGGGACTGCCCGTTCAGCCAAGTCTCAAGGTTTCTAATTCCTTGTCTAAAAGGGTTATCAGCCATCGGCACAGGCTGCCCAGGGCAGCGGTGGAGTCCGTGTGTCTGGAAGGATTTAAGAGGCAGACACATTTGGTGCTGAGGTACAGGGACTAGAGGTGACCTGGCAGTGCCTGGTCAGACGCTAGACTTGATCTTAAAGGTCACACATCCAACCAAAGAGATGGAACGATTCTGTTTTCATGGGGATGGACAGCAGAGAGCTTCTGAACTCTTTCCCAGTGTCAGCAGTTAAATCACTGATCACTGAACAAGTCCTTCTTCTGTGATTGCTCAGTGGAGTTTGCCAGGTCGTGAGGAAAATGTGTTTTCCTTTTGAGCATCTTGTTTGCAGCTGGACAGCAACATTTCGAACTCTCGTGTTCTCACTGTTTTCTCATGCTGTTGAGAAACACTGGGACCCATTGTTGGCATGCATCAAACACGTAGACCTCTTCATGAAGGGCCATTTAAGATCAGTTGAGGGAGTATCGCGTGTGCCTTGTGTGCCGAAGCACGAGGTAAGTTAATGATCTGGAATCAAAGTCATGCGGAAACACTACGACAAAGGTTATACAATAATAGATAGTAATAGATAATGTGATGATCATCTAAGCTATAGAGAGATATAGATATAGTGTACACTATAATTCATGTCAAGCCCTTTCTGCTTTCTTCCCTTTCTCACGTATGTGGCCACTGGGTGTTGGGCTGGAGTTCTTCTCTGAGATGGTGTGAGACCCAGAGAGGACCTTTGTCTAGCCCACCGGATGTTGGGCTGGAGTTCTTCTCTGAGATGGTGTGAGACCCAGAGAGGACCTTTGTCTAGCCCACCGGATGTTGGGCTGGAGTTCTTCTCTGAGATGGTGTGAGACCCAGAGAGGACCTTTGTCTAGCCCACCGGATGTTGGGCTG
>JAOXOE010026968.1:0-19859 GCA_028565055.1 Phoeniculus purpureus
TGCAGGCGGATTGGACTAGATGATCTTTTGAGGTCCCTTCCAATCCCTAATGATTCTATGATTCTATGATTCTATGATTCTATGCTCTACCCATTCACATCCAGGCCATGTGGAACTGCTAAAGGCAGAATGATTTCTAATGCACATACACAGATGATGAAATAACAACAAATAGTCTTTATTCATACAGGATTATTAGGAAAATCTTATTTTCCTCTTTTACTTTTTTTTTAAAAAATACCTGTTTATGTGAAGCAGCAGCTAAATTCCCAATAGCATTTATCTGTGAAGAAATTACAGTGATCAAAAACACAGAGTGTTGACATTCTGTATAGATTTAAATATACTTATCAGTGCTTGATAATCTGGATAGTGATATGCCATGCAGCTAGCCTAGGTCATGTTCTGTTTCTTTCTGTAGGTGAAAACTTTGGCAGAAATCCTGCTTTCTGTTGTGTTACACTAGACGTGCTAACAAAAGGTTAGACTGAGCACTTGGCTAAACTCACAAATATTGACAAGGTAAAAATTGAAAGAGAATACAACAGCCAGCTTTCTTTATAACTAACAGAAAGTAAATATGTTTTTAAAACTTCAGAACAGGATGCAAACAAAAGAAAAAGTCAAATATCACCCAGGAAAGAAGCCAAGCACACAGTTTGTGCATTGTTCTTCATTTTCCTTGCCACTCCTCATTCTCATGCACAGATTATGGATTTTACTAAGGGGAAATCTTGCTTGACTAATCCGATATCCTTCTACAAAGGTATGACCAAATGGATAGAGGAAATGAGAGCAGCCTTGACTTCAGGAGGACTTTTGATACTGTCTCCCAGAACATCCTCATAGGAAAATACAATAAATGCGGGTTAGATGATTGGACTGCGAGGTGGATTGAAAAGTGGTTCAACAACAGAGTTCAGAGGGTTGTGATCAGTAGCACAGAGTCCAGTTGGAGGTCTATGGCCAGTGGCGTTCCCCAGGGATCAGTACTGGGTCTAGTTTTGTTTAATATATTCATCAACGAAGAGGGTAGAGTACCCTCAGCAAGTTCACTGATGATACTAACTGGGAGGGGCACCCGATACACCAGATGGCTGTGCTGCTGTCCAGTGAGATCTGGACAGACTAGAGAGCTGGACAAAGACAAACCTCATGAAGCTAAATAAGGTCAAGTGCAGAGTACTGCATCTGGAGGGGAACAACACCAGGCACCAGTACAGACTAAGTGCTGTCCTGCTAGATAGCAGTACCGTGGAGAAGGACCTTGGAGTCCTGGTGGATAGTAAATTATTCATGGGCCAAGAAGGCAAATGGTATCGTAGGGTACATCAAGAAAAGCGTATCCAGGAGGTGTGGGAAGGTTCTTCTATCCCTCTACTCTGCCCTGGTGTGACCCCATTGAGAGTACTGTATCCACTTTTGGGCTCCCCAATTCAAGAGGGATAGAGAGTCCCTCCACCGGAGAGAGTCCAACAGAATGCTACAAGATGATTAAGGGATTTGAATGCCTCTCCTATGAAGAAAGGTTGAGATAACTGGGGCTGTTTAGTCTGGAAAAGAGAAGGCTAAGAGGGGATCTTATTAATGTCTATAAATATCTGAAGGGTGGGTGTCAAGAGGGAGGGGCCAGACTCTTTTCAGTGGCACCCAGTAATGGGACAAGGAGTAATGGGTATAAGATAGAACATACAAAGTTTCACCTCAAAATGAGGAGAAATTCCTTTACCGTGATGGTGACGGACCACTGGAACAAACTACCCAGAGATGTTGTGGAATCTCCTGCTCTGGAGACTTTCAAAACTCTCTTGGGCACAGTCCTGTGTGGCCTGACCTTGGTGATCCTGCTTTGGCCGGAAGACTGGACTAGATGATCTCCAGAAATCTCCTTCCACCCCTAACACTATGATATAGAATCATGATTCTATATTGTATGACTTGGTGCAGATATGGACAGATGTGGTTGTCCAACCCTGCAATTACCAGAACTCTCCAGCCCCCAGGAGATAGTCCCAGCATAATCTGAAGGCTGCAAAAGCTCATGGGGGTGACGTGAAGTCAGAGCTTGAAGAGGTCTATGGTGTAGTGTAGAAGGCAGTGTCTATAGCTAGAAATAAGTACACATATGCTGTCACTGGATCAGCACAGGAGCCTGAAGCCCTCAAGGGTAAGGATAGTGGGGAAGGCCAATGAGGCTGGTATCCTAGTGGGAGTCTGCTACAGACCAGTGGACCAGGATAAAGACATTGATGAGACATTCTTTCAACAACTTGGAGATGTCTCGTGTTAACTAGCACTTGTTCTTGTTGAGTACTTAAACTTACCAGATGTCTGCTGGAAGTTCAACACAGCAGAAAAGAGGTGTCTGGAATGTGTGGATGAAAACTTCCTGTTGCAGATGGTAAGCAAGCCTACCAGGAGTTAATGCCCCACTAGACCTACTGTTGACAAACAGGGAAGGGCTAGTGGAAGATGTGGTGCTCAAAGATCATCTAGGGAACAGCAACCACGATATGACAGTGTTCTCAATATGTGGTGAAGACAGGAAGGCTGTCAGCAAAACCCCTATTTCGGACTTTCAGAAGGCTGACTTTGATCTGCTCAGGATGCTTTTTTGGAAAGTCCTTTGGGAAGGAGCCCACATAAACAAAGGGGCCCGGGAACGCTCTGCTTACTTTACAAATGGAATTATGAAGGCACAGGAGCAGGCTGTCTCTTTGTACCAAAAAACAAGCTGGCAGGAAAGAAGACCAGCCTGGATGAGCAGGGAGATTTTGCAAGAACACAGGACAAAAGTGAGTGTATCAACTTTGGAAAGAGGAGCAGGTGAATCAGGAAGCATTTAAGAACATTTAAGAACACAGAGAATTAGAGATACAAAACTCAGTTAGAACTTAATCTAACCAAATCTGTTAAAGATAGTAAAAAGTGCTTTTATAAATACATTAATAACAAAAGGAAGGCCAGGGAAAATCTCCACTCCTTATTGGATGAAGGAGGAACACAGTAACTGAAGACAGGGAAGAGGCTGAGGTACTTAACACCTTCTTTGCCTCAGTCTTTAACAAGACATACCGTGGCCTCACAGTAACTGGGCTCCTGAGTTGGCAGACAGGGATGAGGAGCAGAATATCCCTCCTGTAATCCAGGAGGAAGTAGCTAGTGACCTGCTGTGCCACTTAGGTCCTAACAAGTCTGTGGGTCCGGATGGGATTCATCCCAGGGTGCTTAAAGAGTTGGTGCAAGAGGTTATGGAGCAGATCATCCTGAGTGCCATCAAGTGGCAGGTACCAGGCAAGAAGGGGATCAGGCATAGCCAGCATGTGTTTAGGAAAGGAAGGTCCTGCCTAACCAATCTGATATTCTAAACTGGGTGATCAACCAAGTGGATGAGGGGAAGGCTGTGGACGTGGTCTAGCTAGACTTCAGCAAAGCCTTTGACACTCTCTCCCACAGCATCCTCCTGGAAAAGCTCGCAGCCCATGGCTTGGATGGGTACTCCCTCCACTGGATTAAAAACTGGCTGGATGACCGGGCACAGAGAGTGGCTGTGAATGGTGCCACATCCAGTTGGTGTACAGTGGTGACCCCCAGGGATCAGTACTGGGCCCAGTTCTATTCAACATCTTTATTGATGACCTGGATGAGAGGATTAAATCTACCCTTAGTAAATTTGTGGATGACACCTAGTTGGGGAGCAGTGTCAATCTATTGGAGGTTAGGAAGATGCTGCAAAGAGACCTGGACAGGCTGAGTCAAAAGGCAGAGGCCAACAGGATGAGGTTTAACAGGGCCAAGTGCACGGTCCTACATTTTGGCCACAATAACACCCTCACTGTGAAGAAGTTCTTTCTCATATTTGTGTGGAACCTTCTATGTTCCAGCTTACACCCATTGCCCCTTGTCCTATCATTGTATGACATTGAGAAGAGCCTGGCTCCATCTCCTCACACCCACCCTTCACATATTTATCAACATTAATGAGGTCACCCCTTTTTTCCAAGCTTCCAAACTCCAAGATCAAGCTCCTCTTTTCCAAGCTAAAGAGACCCAGCTCCCTCAGCCTTTCCTCATCAGTGAGATGTTCCACTCACTTAATCATCTTACTGGCTCTGCACTGGACTCTCTCCAGCAGCTCTGTGTCCTTCTTGAACTGAGGGGCCCGGAACTGGACACAATATTCTAAATGTGGTCCAGGGCTTGTAGCTGTGAGGCTGCTGTCAGCTGCCTGTAGAAGACCTCATCAACTTCCTTGCCCTGATCTGGTGGCCTGTAATAGACATCCATGCCAGTGTCACCCATGCCAGCCTGCCCATTAATCTGCACTCACAAACTCTCAAGCACCCACAAACTCTCAAACTCTCTTCCCCCAGGCAACTAGTGATAGGATGAGAGGGCATAGCCTGAAGGAGGTTTAGGTTGGCTATTAAGAAGCACTTCCTCTCAGAAAAGGTGATCAGACATTGGGATGGACTGCCCAGTGAGGTAGTGGAGTCTCCATCTTGTTTAAGAAAAGACTGAATAGTGCTATGGTCTAGGTGATTGTGGTCATGTTAGGACATAGCCTGGGCTTGATGATCTTAGAGGTCTATTCCAGCCTCAATAATTCTGTGATTCTGTGAAGGTACTTCCCTTCCTGCCTGGGATTCATTGCTAGTTAATGCAATAACAAAACCCACCACTTTCCTACTGGTGTATCTATTTGTTTGAGAGAATTCAAAACCAGCTTTTATTTAAAATAATCAGTTATAACCTGTGTGTCAGAAACAAGCAGACTGTGATTACTGGCACCACCTAAATTGCTGTCCGGTATTGAGTCAAATGACTTGCCGGAATAAGTTGTGCAAGCAGGAAAAAATTAACCAGGCTGGCAAATTAAATTTGGAAAACTTAGAAACCCTAAAGGAGATAAAAATCCACAGCAGAATTTCTAATCCTCTAAAGGAACCCAGGCTGGGACACACATTATTTTATCGACTCATGGTTTTTCCCATGTGGGCTTGATCCTCCTTTGATCCCGAAAGGTCATCTCTCAAGGTAAAATCATGGAAGTCTTGGAAGATGGCTGTTATCTTGAAGTTCCTTTGGTGTGGGGTAGGAATGCCTAGAGTCTGAAGAATGGGGCAAGCTGACTTTTTTTCCTATCTCTGACTTCTATACTTCTCTAGAGTCAGGTGATATGTTCTGAACCCCTGAAATCTCTGAGACATGTAAGCGAGACTTCTGAAGTCATGCGTCATGACAGTATGAGAATGAAAAAAATAAAAGGCTTCTGAATCACTGTCCCACAGTTTTCTATTTTGTCTTTGGCAAGACTTTGAAACATGAAATTCACAGGAAAAGTGTACTAGTGCTACCCTCCCACTTTTGTAAACAGATAATGAAATTAAACTTCTTGAATAAATTTATATATCACAGTTAGTGAAGCAACACTGAGCCAGGATGACTATGAACTTATGTTCCAGGTTAGATCCAGCAAAGCCTTTCACCATGTACGTTATTAAGATCAAGGAGTGGCTCCACGGGAGACAATGGAATTAACCACAAAGGTAAAGCTAAGGATATGCTTAAGTGCTTTGCTTTATCTAAACCCTAAGATCTAATCAGAAGGCTGTGGAAGCTAATGGAAATTTACCAGCTGTCCTCAGTAGGTTTCAAATCCAGCTAAAATAAAAATTATCCTTCCGATGTGTATGAGCTTTAGTTATCTGTGTTTACTTGTGTGCAAAAGTGTATCTGAATGATATAGTGTGCTCCGTGGAGTTAGCAGTGAACTTTGCAAAATCCTTGTCCTCTCACTGAGCATAAATCCACCATGAGGCAAGATTTGAAAGAGGTTGCTTTTTTGATGGAAAGTAAGAAGACAGAATCAGAACATGGGCTGGGTTGGAAGGGACCTTAAAGATCATCTAGTTCAAAAATTAATCTCTCTAGCAGCTTGTTTGTAGCGGAGAGAGAATTTATGTAAACTATTACTGAATAAGTTATTTAGTTAAACCTATTAGTTAAATATACTTTTAATATTAGTTAAAGCTATTGCAGGTGTAAATTAACATGAAGTCTAATGCACTTAAAAGAAAGGAAAAACATCTGCTTAACTGGAAGATTTTTAAATAGCATGAAAGTGAAACCAGAGGAATGAGGCTTTTCTTTCTCTCTCCAGCTCTAAAAACATGCTCAACAAGCGGTCTGGTAACAATTGATTACCTTAGGTGGCAAATCGCCAGTGGATTATGCAACAGAATTGTGGTGACAGGACAAGGGTAAATGACGTCACCTTCCTTTCCATCACTCCAAATCAACTGGCCTTATAGAAAGTCATAGAAAAAGGCTCATAACCACAGCAAAAATAATATCATAATAATCATACAGGAAAGCTTTTAAAGAGCTGAAAGACCAGACATGTTTATCAGCTTTCAACTGAGAAACTAGGAGAGGTCCAAGTAGGAAGTCTTTAGCAGCTGTCCTACCAACGAAGCCTTTTAAATGTTTCCTTCAGAAAAGGCAGACCATCAATGCTGTGTGTCTTCACACAGCCTTGTGTGAATCAACTTCCTCAGAATACTGGAAGTGACCAGAACTGGCTGAGCTGACCACAGGGATGACGTGTTTTCTGTAGGACGCCTGGTCAGGCAGTTTTGTCTCTCCCCGTGCTATATGAAACGCAGATTTGTGCAGTGCAATGGAAGCAATCAGTCTTGAAAAAAGGGTATTAAAAAGCAACTCACTGGAGATGTAGCTAGATCTAAGAATTTAGGAAGACACTAAAGACTTTCAAAGCAAGATCTGTATCTCCTGAGGCAGCAGGCTCAAAGGGACTAAGAGGAGAGCCAGCCTACCACCAGACAATCAGCAGCACAGCTGGAAGGACTCCAGCCAAGAACTCACTGACAGAATAAGGTGTTCTGCTAACAAGTGCTTTGAAAACAAGAATGGTCTTGCTTTGAGCTTTCAAAAACCTTAAAAGAACTAGCATAACTGTCAAGCCCAGAGTGACCTGAGAATAGCAGAGCCGGGACATGGTAGGTGAATAGAATGCTGGAAAAACTGGTACGAGCCGTAGATTGGTGCACGTTGACTACAGTTTCTTTGCACTTGTATGAAACCCTTGTATCAAGTGATCTGGGGGTAAATACAAAGTCATTGCTGACAGAGTTTGCAAACAATGCTTAATGTGATAAATAATGACTAACTCTGGTTGTCTTGGTGGTGAAACAATTTGTGCTTACTTAATCCATGCTTTAGAGAGTTGGGATTTTTCTCTAAATTTGGTAGGAATATGAATTTTTAAATTCTGCAAAAAATGAGATCTGTGTTAACAAGTGTCTCTGAGAAGAATTTAGGGATTCAAAACAAATGCTTTACGTCTAGAAAAATGTGGTGCTTAATGTAGCTGGTATGATTTCTGCATGCATATAGTGTGCTGGTTTTGGCTAGGATGGGGTTGATTTTCTTCGTAGTAGCTGATGCGGGGATCTGTTTTGGATCTGTGCAGCAAACAGTGTTGATAGCAGAGGGATGCTTTAGTTACTGTTGAGCAGTGCTGACACAGAGTCAAGACCCTTTCTGCTTCTCATCGCACCTGACTTGTGAGTAGGCTGGGGGTGAACATGGGGGTTGGACTCTATGATCTCTTTGGGTCCCTTCCAACCCCTAACATCCTATGAAGTTGGGAGAGGAAACAGCTGGGACAACTGACCACAACTGACTCAAGGGGTATTCTATACCATATAACATTGTGCTCAGCACGTAAAGCTGAGGGAAGAAGAAGGAAGGGAGAGATGTTTAGGATGATGATGTTTGCCTTTCCAATGAACAGTTGAGTGCGATGGAGCCCTGCTTCCCTAGAAATGGCTAAAGAACTGCCTACTGATGGGATGTGTTGAATGAGTTCCTTGTTTTCCTTTGTTTGCCACGTAATTTCCAGAACACTTACAAGCTTTCATACCATTTTCTGTACTTGGATTTGAAATACTGTCAGATTGGAGACTGTTCACAAATCAGTTACAAGAATGAAAGGAAACCTGGGCTATCCAACTGAAGGCCAACACCTCTTCTCACCTGACAGAAGTTGTAAGTTGATCTGACACTGCACTACTGAAATACTATTATCTAGTTTGCTGGAGAAAGTAAATGTATTGAATTTTCTCAATTAAAATACTATTATTTTCATCAAAGCTTTAAAGCATCCTTTCTTTATAAAGGATTATCAAACCTGTACAGATGAAAACGTCAGGAATTTCTCCATGAAGGTCATGGAATTGTTTCTACTCTTTTTAAATCTTGCTGAATTCTTTGGATTGAATAAATTCTGAGTTAATTAATTATTGTTAATACTCAGACATATGTAGTGCATAGGAGGAAATCAATGAATTTTCTTCCCACCATCCCATCATTCCGAAATATTTACAACTCTGTGTTTAATTAACTCCAAACAAAACAAAATTTTTAAAAAGCCCTACATTAGTTAGCCTGTAGTACAGCCAAATTGTACTGGATTTATTCATCCAAAGTTGATAAATGCAATCTTAAAATTATATGCCAAATTGCCCATAGTAGATGATAAATTGATTGTCTTGCACTGCACACCACAACATTAAATTAGTATTTAAACTACCAGTATCTAGTTGCTTACTCTAAGCATATACCAGCACATTGACTGGCAGGGGGGTTGGACTAGATGATCTTTTGAGGTCCCTTTCAATCCCTAATGATTCTATGATTCTATGGATGCAGAAATGGGCAGCATGCACCCCTGCTTCAGCTAAAAACCACCTAAGCGTACCGCAATGCCTGCAGATTAGCTATCAATGCTTGCATTTAATCAGAAACCATTTCTACTAGCTGTAATGCTTCTGAGGTAAACAAAGTTCAGGGTTCAACCTTTCACCGAGGTCAGTGCTCTACAGAATCAAACATTTCTCATTGCCAGCTTGAGAAATTTCAGCAATTTCTTTGGAAATTTCAACATAACTGCATTTGAGTTGAATAAGCTTTTTTCTCCTCTACTTGAATTGCTCAAGATAAAAGCACCACAAAATATTTATTCTCAGATTCCACGTAAAGCACTCACAGGGCTCCTCTGGGGACTTGGAGCTCTTTGGAATCCAGGCATTCCAGAATGGTAAGTCAAGAGTTCAGACTGTTTTTTTTAAAACTTAGGATACAGATAGCTACTCATTTTAAAACTGCAAAAGGATGTTTAAGAGACTCTCATAGTTGCACATTTTAAAATATGGATATATTTCATTAAAAACCATGTTTTTAAAAACGACAGATGTGAAATACAGTTTAAAATATCGTCCCTTTACAATGAAAAGTGTAATACAGAGATTATTTTATTTACATATCTCATGTAATCTATCACATTTGTCCTGTTTCAGCTCTTTAAGCCTCTGAATGTGTTGTGTTTGCATAATCTGAACCAAGAGTTAGGTAACACTAGATAGGCATTTATGCTCGCATAACCCCCTAAGGGACAGGCATCAATTACTACCTTTGATGAGCATCTCAGAAATGGCACAAGTTTTACAAAAGAGGCGGTAGTTTCTGTAATATTTATAGATTCATAAAGGGAGAAATTGCAATCTACTTCTTTCTCTGCTTAAGCTTTCCTGAGGACTTGTCTACATCCAGACAAGACTTAGTTGAAAAAATTGGTCTGATCTCTCATTCCAAATTAACTCACCCACTTTCAAAGGCCATTAAATCCAATTTGGAAGACTCTGTTCTGCAAGGTGGCTAGTGGCAATTCCTTTTTAAGAGAGCACACAAGCAAAAAAGAAAAAAAAGGTAAAGAAATATACATTAATATATTAAAAAATATAACTAGAGAGCTCTGATGTTTAAATAAGAGCCTTTTGCAAAAGTTTAACAGTAATCATCCCTGCCATTTCTAATAAAGGATGCCAGGATACTGTTTCTGCCAGTGTTTTCTTACCCATATGCTAACCTCTGTGATCACTCCTCTTACACGTGGGCCCTTTACTCATAACCATCTGCTTCTTAGCTGACATACCCTTTGGTTGTTCCAGCATAAAGCCAGTTCAGACAGTGACTACAGTAGCTGTCTCCCAGACAACTAATGACAGAATGAGAGGGCATGGCCTGAAGCTGCACCAGGGAGGTTTAGGTTGGGTGCTAGGAAGCATTTCCTCACAGAAATAGTAATTAGACACTGGAATGGACTGCCCAGGGAGGGGATGGTGTCACCTAGGGGTTTGATTGGATGTGGGACTTAGTGCTCTGATCCAGCTAATGTGGTGACTTCAGGTCATAGGCTGGACTTGATGATCTTAGAGGTCTTTTCCAGCCTCAATAATTCTGTGATTCTGTGAAGAGAAAAAGCCATTAATGCAATGAAGCATCGAGAGTGCCCTTTTCCAGCACGGTCATGTACATATAAGGTTATTTCTAATTTTTGCTTCAGGTTCGTTTTTTTAGCTTCTGAAAAAATAGATCATCAAAGTGGGAGCAAATTTATGCCACGGTCTCTGTGTCTCTTTTGCAGAAGAGCTTGCTGGCTTTCTTAGTTGCAATGAGCATCATAGTCACACTGAGTGATGCATACTGCTTTTCTAAATTGAACAAGCCAGGGGAGGCCACCAAAGGTAAGAACAAGAAAGGTCCTCTCATTGATTGTTCCGTGGTAGCTCAGCTCTAGTGGAGAGCTACCAGGAAGTGTCAAAAAACAAGGGAGGGTGGAGATGTCATAAAGACACTAATAGAAGGTTCCAGCATCACATTACCAAAAGGAGGAGAAGACTCTATTTTTCCCTATTTCCCTGTTTTTCTCAGTTTTTTCATGAACTGGGCATGGTTGCAGCAATGTTATTTCTACTGTTGATGGGTTGCTATTGCTAGTTCAGCACATGGAACTGATGTAGGGGTGGAGAGAGCTGTTCTGAATAGAGTTTGGTGCCAGATGGCAGACCTGGATGCTTTCATCTCAGACCTGTCTCGCACTACAACTGCTTCAAAACAAGCATCTGGGTAATAACCTGGGAAACAAAATTACTTCTACTCTACTATTGCCAAGAAAAACATTTTCAGAAAACTTGAAATAAATTTTAAACTTTTTGCTTTCATACGGAGGCTTAAAAAACACATTTTGTTTTGCTGCTGTCTTATGCAGGTTGTATCCTGGATGGAAAAATGTACCCCTTTGGAGAGATTGAGAGGACAGAAGATTGCTTCAGATGTAGTTGCAGCAAAAAGGCAATAAGTTGCTGCTCACTGTAAGTTGGAACTTCTTGGTAGCATCACTGCCTATAGGAAGACCACAGCGTTCTAATTGTTGTGGATTATCGAGGTTCTAAGGTCACCAAAGAGCATTTCCTCGCCCATGTCACAGAGCTAGGACAAGCCACGTATAGCTACTGATCATTTGGATGCTTGGTTGTTGTTGGTAGCTCACTTTCTGCTGTCTAGAAGTGGATATAGGGCAGACACATCCAGTTGGTGCTTGCCTTTAATTCTGAGAGACTTGTGAATCCCTGTTATACTGCAGTTGTCTTTCCTTAGCAGGAAATGTGTAGGTTGAAGGGATCCTTTCCACAGGGGACATAGGCTACTTTAAAGAGCCTTTGAATCCTTGTCTGGATTTACTTTTCTCTAGTGAATATGCTGACCCCAGAGTGACAAGGCTCTGCTCTGGAGAATCTCTCCAACATCATCCTTTCTTCTTACGCTACCCTCTTAAAGGGCCAAAGTGGCTTGATTATGATCATTGCCTTTGCTCATGTGACATTCAGGGAGCAGCTACTACATCCTAAGCAAACTCTTAGTAATGAAAGACGTATGAAAAAGAGAGAAACATGCCAAGAGCTTGTTCACGTCACACTGTAGAGTGCTTTCCTACAAATCCCTGTGCTAGTAATGAACATACTGGTACGTCTGCCCAGCACAAGGCATCATTTGAAGCCCCTGGAAGCTGTAGCTGTGTGGCACTCAGGCTAACCAGGCTGGTCTTGGCCATAGTTTCAGAGATAACTTACTCGGTGTTAGTTCAAGCTACAATCACCCAGCCACTGAGGTATTGAAAAGTTTTATTGCTTTCAGTCTAACTTTTGTTTTCTTTATCAATTACAGCTTTACTGTGCCTGTTCGATATGACAAAAATAACTGTGAAGTTGTTTTAAACAAGCAAAGCTGTGACTATGACGTGGTACAGAGG
Organism: Phoeniculus purpureus; assembly: GCA_028565055.1. Taxonomy (NCBI): domain Eukaryota; kingdom Metazoa; phylum Chordata; class Aves; order Bucerotiformes; family Phoeniculidae; genus Phoeniculus; species Phoeniculus purpureus. Next base: position 12,176 of record JAOXOE010026968.1, read on the forward strand.
AGTGACCACTCAAAGGAGTGCTTTGCCTATTCTCGTACTGGCTAACAGTCCACCAGCTCCAAACCTCTCTGAATTGTGGAATTCCTTCACTTCCTAGAGATGCTTTGCCATCACAGCGCAGCTCTAAGATGTGGGACAACTTGTAAGAGAGAGTACTTCAGCAGCTTATTTATAATCTCTTATTTTTCTAATTCAGTATACAAGATGCATAATCAGATGCAATGTCTCGTTTCTGTCATTACTTACATTGGCATCACTCAACATTTCTGAATACAATAAATCCAGATGAAACAGCCAGAAATACTTCATAATCATGGCTCTTTTTATGTAATAACATGGGGCAGCATCACTTTCTTTAAGAAAGGATTCACCTCACTACTTTGACATGCTATGTACCAGTACCTGGGCACAAGCTGCTCTCACACCTTGCAGGTCTTGTTCTAGCCAAGGGTCAGAGCAGATGCTTTAGCTCAACAGGTTCCATTTGGAAGGGGTACACCGTTTGGGACATACTGTACAATGGCTCCCACTCAGGGCACACATGGCATGTTTGAAGTGCTGCAGGAGTTTTGCCAAGACCTGTGCTCCTAACACCTGTGGCCTCTGAAAAAAACAGTGTGGATCATCATAGTTTTTCTTCTTTCTGGCAATGCCATCACCTAGTAGCAGTGACCATTCCTCCCCGTTGCCCTCTCTGACTTACTGACAGATGATCTCCTCCAAGCCCCACTCCTGGAAGTCTGCGTACGCTGCACTCCATTAGTTGTTCTTGCCCATGCTGAAAAAGAGATGAAGATCAGCCCCTGGAGATATGCTTCCTTATGGCTGCATAACTTGAGGTACTAATGAAAGGCAGACCCCTTCTGTCTGCAGTATAAAAATGACCCACATTTCCCAGGGAGAAGGGAAGCCAACCAGGATAGACTTCAGAGTAGAATAGTTCACCTAGCAATTAATAATAATCTAAATCTGTACAGGATGTAGCCAGGCAATAATACTCTGTAAAACGCTGCTTCCATGTGGCCTCCTTGCTACAGAGTTGGGTGTTAAAAAACACAAGTACTCACAATTGACTGTTACACTGTCTGAAAACACACACACCTTCCAGGACAAGTGATGCTTCTTAATAACAATGATGTTTCTTAATGACAAGAGGTCTGTTGTTCTGCAAAAGTGTGCTGTTAAACAAAGCAGAGTCTTCCTAGGGCAGGAATCCTCACTTGGCCCGAACTCAATTATCAGTCTGTATTTATTCAGCAGGGGAACTTGCTTCTCAACACACCCTCTGCGAGCCATCACTAAAACCAGAACGACTGACCATGGTATGTTTTCTCTGGCTTTGTTTTTGGTAATTTGCCTATGAGTATTGCTTTAAAGTTTCTTATGGCTTCCACTAAGATACCTCCTTTGGGGGAAAAGATCCAAACATTTTGCAAGCACTTGTATTAAATACTTTGCCTTTTAAAGTTCTCTGCGCTGCAGGCTGGGTATCAGTCAATAACTATCTGTTTCTGCACAACTGGTTCCTGCAAGGCTGAAAAAACGTGAGGGGCCAGTATTAGAATCAGTCCAGCTTTTTTCTAGTATAAACATTTGCATATGCCTTTTAAAACCTTGACTTCCACTCACTGACTTAGTCCTATTGCTCCTCGAAACAACAGCAAGTGGAAATGAACGGTCTCATGTTGCGTAAGGTCCTAAGGTATGTTTTCTCTAAAGAGTTCTCCTATCCTGCAGGAAGGGAACAGTTTTGAAACCTGTTGTGAACTACTTTGCCCCTTTTCTGCCAGGTCACGTCAAAAGTGTACAGAAGCTGGTACCTGAAGGAATGTTCTCACTTACAGAACAAACACTTGCAGCTTCTTAGGGGAAGAAGTGTTTTGACTGCAGATCCAAAGGCTTCCTACCTAAGTATCTGTGTCTTGAAAGAAAAACAGGTTTTCATATTATTGGTTTTTTTTAAACCCTAGTTTAAAAATAACCTTTTTGATAGCTGACAAAAGTGACCTGGAGGTTACTCACAGATTACTTTTTAGTTCAAACCACCGAGAAGTGCACATATCAAGACTATTGTTGAGCATGCTGTAGTCTGGAACTGTGCCCTGTGATACTGGAATTATTTCAGTATTCCGAGGTTTCCCTTACCAGTTTCTTACACATGAACACTACATTTTCCCTTAAAAAAAACTTAGGAAAATCGTTTATTATCTCATAAGGTCACATTTGTGTTCTTAATATCGGTAGTTCCTCAGGAAGGCTTTTTATTTTAAGTGATTTTAAAACAATTCACTTCTAAATTAAATAGAATCGCATTCTACTTATAACCTTTTTTCCTTTGTTGAACTAAATTTAATTTTTCCTATTTATTTGTAATTCAGAGCCTTATTAACCCCTAGAGTCCCAAAAATTTTTGTAGAGTCTAGGTGGCAATTTTCTTTCAGATGAAGATGATCTTCTGTGTTCAGAAGATTTTGTGTTTGCCAGCAGCTCCAGTGAAAGGAGGAGCGACTGAAATACGAACCCAGCACAAGCTTTGGATGCCACGCTTGATATATTCTTTAAGGCTATGGGACTTGGAAGAATCAGCGTATTTGACCAATGTCATTAGCACACCCTTCGAGAAGTTATCTGTGGGTTCCTGTGTGACTTGATCTAGGTGATCTTGCTCTGGCAGGGGGATTGGACAAGATGATCTTTCGAGGTCCCTTCCAAGCCCTAATGTTTTGTGATTCCACTGTCAGTGCATTTCCTGCATGACATCTACTTGAAGAAGAATCTGAACAGCCCAGCACAAGGAAGAGCTGACACGGGAGAAGCAAGAAAATGAATTCTGGTGAGATTACAAGGCCGAGGAAATGTTGATAGAACTTTCCTAGGTTCTTCAGAGAATAGTCTGGCTTCAGTGAGACCCAGAATTTCCCTCCTGATATTTTAAAAAATGTTTGATTACTAGTCAAATTCAGTAGCTTCCTCAAAAATCCCAACCTTCTAACCTGACATATTTTAATGTTTGATTTGCTTAGTAGGATGTCTACACATAAAGTTTTGCTACTTTTCTATTTACCCCTATGGGAAACACAAAACCAGCTGCACAAGAGTTTCTTAGCAAACAAAAATACTGTATTCATGATATGAATAAAAACGACAGAGAAGGAAGAAGTACAAATGATCCCAACAGCCGTGGTATCCCATGGCTTTGGCTTGAGCATTCTGTGGCTGCCCTTCTCACTTCAGTCTATTCTGAGCCTGCAGAAATAATATCCAACCACTGTGGTTTTTCTTCACGGAATCAGTGACTAACAAGATTAGAAAATGGAAACAAGCTCATGCTCCCTAAATAGAGCTGAAACACAGTGTAGGTGGGGTATGTGCAGAACTCACTGAGCTTTCCTGAAAAAGACAAGCCCGGAGGTTCAATGAACTAAGTGACTGACAGTGTGAATCTGAAGTTAGTCCCTCTTGTATTTTGTGCATGCACGTGCGGGTTGTGTTAAAGACAGAAGACTGCATTAATTTGGTGCCAGCTGGAGGACCAAAGACGTGCTTCCAAAGCCAGTGCAGCCAGACTGGGATCCTGAGGTCCTGCTGGCCAACACTGCAGCAACAATCCCACCAGCCAACCCTCCTCAAGTCACACCTCCAACAAAAATTCTCTTATTTTTTCATGGACTCATGGTCTTCATTTGCTTAATCAGCTGCAGAGCCAGGACAACCATCTATGTTTGAAATCACTATGTTCTTTCATTCCTGGAATAAACTTTTCTGTAGTTTTCTGGTTCATTGAAGACTTATAAGATCTTTTTGTCACCGTATGGCTCGAGTTGAGTGAAGGAAACACTGCATTTGTCATAAACTGGAGATCTCTTGGCTAGTTCTTTCACTCTTTACCCTTCCTCTGGGAATAATGATTTTCCAGAGTAGCTGAGGAAATAGCATGTGTTTTAAAGAAAATGTGTTTGCACCTTAGCAAGAGGGATTTTTGTTTACTCACAGAACTAAACAGGGCAAAAAATTAGTTGTGCCTTATCCTGTTGAATCTGCGTTGAACTAAAGCCGAAATTTAGCTCATTTATGGAGACTCAGCTACACACAGAAGAGGATACGGATGCTCAGATCTGGGGAGAGATGACATTGCTGTCTCCAGCCTAGGTCTTCCAGCTTGGATTGAGATTTAAGTCAAATTTCTGCCTTGGCATGTGATGCCTCAGACAAGTTACTCACACCATCTGTGCCTCTATGCTGTAAAATCAATACAATTCTTTGATAATTCCTGTGCCAGGAGGGATGTGAGGGACAGGCTTTGTGGTTTGTGTGTGTAGGAACCTTAGAGTTAACAACAGTGTCCCACCAAGATAAAACTTCCTTCTGCTGCGTTTACCATATGTTTACGTGTTAATAGAAGACCTTACAGTGCTGTTTACTTCTGCTTTCCTTTGAAACAGATGTCCTTTCTCACAGGTAAATGGGGCTGGCTTTGTTTAACAATTTTAAAACCAATGCACATTATATAGAGCATTGTTGAGGCACTTTTATTTGCAAAATTGTATTTACTTATGATCCCTGAGCTGACATGCTTCATGCATCCTCTTGCTTTCCCCTTCTCCATGGCTGTGTCAGTCAGCCTACTAGTTTTAATGACTAAACACAGGAAGTTCTGTGAAGAATCCTGTAGTCTCCTCTGCAGAAAGCTGATCCCTCTCAAGAGTGTGAGGGTAGAACAGAAATGCTGGCTTAAGAAACAAAGCTCTTGGGCTGCTTTTTTTCTAGCTTTAAGTTGTTTGCAATGTTTTTCATAGATAGTAGCTACTTTACTGGGTTTTAAAAATAACATTTATGTTCTGAAATCATGTTGTAGTTGTCTGTTAATTGCGGTCAGCAGTGAGATCACAGAATCATTCTGGTTGGAAAAGACCCCTGGGATCACTGAGTCCAACCATCTACCCTACCTTACAAGTTTGCCCCCTTAACCATATCCCTCAACACCTCACCCAAACGATCTTTAAACACATCCAGGGATGGCAACTCAACCACCTCCCTGGGAAGCCCATTCCAGTGCTTGACCACCCTTTCTGTGAAGAAATTCTTCCTCATATCAAGTCTAAACCTACCCCATTGTAACTTGAACCCATTCCCTCTTGTTCTATCACTAATCGCTTGTGAGAAGAGAGGAGCACCAACCTCTCCACGTCTTTTCAGGCAGTTGTTGAGAGTGATGAGGTCTCCTTTCAGCCGCCTCTTCCTCAAACTAAACAGCCCCAACTCTCTGAATCTCTCCTCATAAGATTTAGAACTCCTTCCATCTGTCTTTAGATCTCCTTCCATTTCCTGCTTTTATTTTCTCTTTCACTTCTCCTATGACAATTGTTCTACCTCTTTCTCTTTGTAACTACCTTTATGACTCTTCATTATCTTCTCTTTATTGCTACTTAATGTTACCTGCACATCAGCTCTTCCATCATGCTGTCTCCTTGCATTTTGCCGTTCTGGGATTTTCCCCCCTCCCATTTTTAACATGACCTTATGTCTTTTCCATCTTCCTGTTTTCTTCCTTTTTGCACTACTGTTTCAGAAAAAAACACTTCCATTTATCTCCTTTTTCCTAGGTTAAACTCCCGTTCATTTTCATGGGGAAAAAAAAAAATCCAAAATCCAATAAAAAATTACTGGGAAGATTAGTGGGTTTATTCAGCTCCCATTGAATTCCCAGATTTGACATTAACCTGACTGAGATCAGAATTCAGCGTTAGTTTGCAAATGAAATAATTCAGCCATTCAATTTCCTCTTCCTCTCTTCACTTCAACATCTAATCACAGTACTTGGTCAACTGCAATTAAAATTAAAATACAAATTCATAGGCATTTGACTTTGGGAAACAGGAAATTGCCACTGAAATAATTTCAGAAGAGTAAGAGAATAAAAGCATTATTGGTTCTTCTTGTTTAGACAGGTTAGGAATGTCCCATCATTGTGAAGTTTTCCGCTTGTAGCACTAGATTTGCGAGCAGAATTGTTTTCCTGGTTGATAGACGTTTGTCTTTTAATTTTTACCCTCTGATGTGTGTTATCAACCGTTGCACAAAACAGAAACACTTCCAATTAATTTTCTTTTAATCTGCTTATCTCCTAGAAAGAAGTTCAGATAAAATATAGTCTTGAGGCACAGCACCATAATAAAGCAGTGCCAAGCACAACAATCTGCCTTTCAAGGTACATCCTTCTTCAGCGATTTGTCTGCAGCCAAGAATAAAATTAAAAGAATGGGAGGAAGACAGAGAGGCGGAATTAGTACATTTGCCTCAAATATAAACAACCCACAAAATATGTTACTAATCAAGCAGATTCCCATTTCCTACTTATCATCTTGGGCCAGACTACATGTGGTTTCTCCACAGATGTGTGGGATGGAGAGGAGCCCATTCCAGGGCTGCACAAAAAGACATACAGCTGGGGACCTGAGAACCATCCCAGCAAAGGCTGTGACTCTCAGCACACTGCATTTCACAGAGAACATGAGCAAATTGTGGCCATTGCTGACACTGGATGCTCTAGAAACCAAAGCATATTTACAGAATTGCAGAATCACCAAGGCTGGAAAAGACCTTCAAGATCATCAAGTCCAATCATCCACCGACAACCCCCAACCACTAAGCTGTCTCACAAAACACCATATCTACACAATTTTTTGAACATCTCCAGGGACACTCTCCCTGGGCAGTCTGTTCCCAGGCCTCACCACTCTTTCTCTGAAGGGGATTAGACAATTCATTGTCAAAAGATCCATTACTAGTTCCTATCTATAATGGTCAAGATAAATCTGTTTCAGAAAGTTTCTCAACTGTCAAGAGAATCAAGGGGGAGAAAACTGGTTATATAATCTGGTCTTAAAGTTACCGCACAACACCACTGGGAGGACATGGGGCTGACGGGCTGTTCGTCAGACATAGCTCTGGGTCTACGTAGAAGAAACCAATTAGTCTCGTGTTTGTCTGCCTTTGCTCACTGCAATTTCTGATTGCTCTCTCTGTGTGCTCCTGGGTGTGGGAAAGGTTTAGTGATCAGTAAGGGGTTATCAGTCCTCTATCAGCTCACTATCAAAAGTTATACTAAATGGGCCAGCACCTTTGATGGAGCCAACAGACCTGTACCAACAGAGCATCAGAGATAATAGTGACATACACATATCAGACACAAATTGTGTTTCAATTTTGAATTCTTTTTTAGATGCAAATGTCAGCAACTCAATTCTAAAAATGGTTCTTTTTGAATGGAAAAGTTTTTCTTCCTAAATTGAAATAATTAAACTTACCAGACAGCCCCGGTTTTAAATTCCCAACACGGAAAGGAATGAAAACTTTTGCAGAAGCTCTTAAAAGTTTATGTTGTTCCCCATTTATAACTGCTAATACTACATGATTGGCTTGTTAATAAAGCTAACTCACCAGCAGCAGTGACATTAATTTTCACCTTTTACTGTGCAGTGGTAGTGCTATTTATTAGCCAGACAGACCGTTTTCAGTCATGTTATAGGAACAGAGTGCGTGTTACACAACAGAACTGGGTTCCACCTGCAGCTGACCGTTTCTATATTTATGGCTGTCTGACATCTGTAACGAATGGCAAATGGAAAATATTTGTTTTTTTCTTTGGCTTAGTAATGGGGGGGGGGGGGGTGGGGGCTGTTTC
>JAOXOE010026969.1:0-17221 GCA_028565055.1 Phoeniculus purpureus
CCAATATGATAGTGATCTCCCATTGTATTTTTCTCAGAATATGTGATGGCATTTGTGACACAGTTTCTAATTTGTGTTCACTAACTTGCTTGACATTTTCTTCTTTTCTGTACCTAGTTAAGGAGTTAATAAACCCTTTTCCAGTTCCCCTAAGCTATCCATTGTCTGGCAAATTTATCCAAGATCTCATCAAGACCTGACTGCTTTGTTTTCCTTTTCCCTTACCTTAAATTGTGGTCGTGAACCCATCACACATTATCATTTGATTCAGGAAATTCTAATAAGTTTAGAAAAAAGAATTACTACAGCAGTATTTAAAGAGGATAAATGAAAAACAATAAAAAATTTTGCCAGACTGCTTGAGCTGATTCTATGGTGAATCAGAAGACTAAAAGTAAAATAAGTTCTGGTAACATCTAGGATATTATTGTAGTTTGTTTACATATGTCTGTCTCATCACAGAAGATGCAAATTTTCTCTAAAATCAGCCATTGGCCCCTACAAAGTAATGCTTGTTCCTCAGTTTGATGGAGTTGCACTTCTCCTGTTTGACAGACAGGCTTGCATTCCCTTAAATTTTGCTAATTTTCAAAAACATTACCTAAAATTTGCACAGGCATATACTGAACTCACCAGGAAGTTTCTGTGTTGTTTAATATTTATGACTTGGCTGACTAACCTTGAGTGTTTGATGTTTGTGTTCAACACCTGCCCATCCATGGTCAGATTTTAACAAATCAAGCTTTTAACAAACAGAACCTTCCATGATGAGGTATTACACTACGTGGCTTGCCTATTGTGCTTACTCACTCTCACATATATATTTTGTTTACCTTAAGTACTTACCTAAACCATAAGCAAAGCCAATTCAAGAATGAAGTAATTTGGTGGAAGTGACTGCCCACAGCTAGGACAATTATGGTACTACTTATTATTTTAATTAATCTGACTCAAAAGGCCCTGGCGTCTGCATTGGAGATGTGTTTAATAAAATACAACCCTAGGCTTTAATTTTTTCTCCTTTCTGACTGACAACAATACAAATGTTACATTTTATCATTTGGAAATACTAATGATCTTGAAAGATTTCAAACAGTGATTTAGGTTGCCAATCACTGCTTAAAATATTTCTATAAAAGGTATAACAAAAACTTAGATATAGCTTACTCCCTGTTGCCACCCTACATCCATATGTATGAGTGCAATGAAGAAATCACACTGTTGATCTCTGACAAGCTTTCTGAGCATTTCTGAGCTGATAAAGTAGGAAAAGTCTGTCAGTTAAAAAGAGAGGAAAAAAAACAAATACAGGATTAGAGATCTCTTGGACGATCTGCCTGTCTCTCTGATCTGCTGTAAGAAATCTGGTACTGCTCTGAAAAAGTATGTTGTTTACAGATTTTAATTTCAGAGACAAACAAAGCATTCTCCCTTTACAACTGATGATAAAAATCAAAAAAGCCTAAGCTTCTCTCTCTAGTGTATGACTCATGCAGTGGCCAGGACCAGTTCTGGAATGCTTTAATGTTGGTTTGTTTAATTTCAGTTGGAGCTGCTGTTCAGAGGTACCATTCTTCTCCAGCATGATCACACACACACACACAAATTAAGAGAAGTAGTAAAAACAGACCAATGAATCTGTTAAGCCACACTGATGAAAGACCCAGACAGCTGGAGAAGATGTGAACGAAGGGCAAGAGCATGAGAAGGAAAGAGAAGTCCCAGAAGAAGACTGCATTTATGTCAGTCTTCTTCCAGAGCACATACTCAATTTTTATTCTCCCTCCTACGCTAGGCAAGAAAATGTTTCTTGTTAAGATTGGGTAGGTAAAACCAGCTTGTACTGGTAGAGTCTTAAGGAGAAATGAGAAATCTATAATTAAGATACACCTGTGCAAGCACATACTTGAACATTCAAGGCCTAATATCTTCCTATTTTCATGCTATCAGCCATTTATTTCCTTAACCGTCTAGCAAAACATAATTCAGAAATCAGCCAAACTTGACTAGCTAGACTAAGTCTTACCTCATTTCATTCAGTATGAAAAACTTTCTAAACAGTCTGTTTCAAACTTTAAGCATTTTTCAAAACTCTGGATTTCTTCAGAAAAAACAGGAAACTATTTCAATAATAAAGTGCAAGGTAGTGCTTAAAGCAAATCAGTTCCAGCATTCTGCAGTGTCATTTGTTGATCAGTTGATCAGATCAGAGTCAAAATAACCAATTAATTTAGTTAATGTGCTGATGGGCCCAAAATAACAAAAAAAGAAGGAATCAAAAACTATTTATAAATTGCAAACAAAACCAAAACCCAACTCAATTTGGGGAAAAACAAGATATATTTAATTCACCCCACATAAATATCCTGACACAAATACATATAGAAATTAATTACATATTCTTATTTAACTGGGCCAAAATGCTACCTCTACCCCTCAAAATGAAAATACTTTCAGCAATTATTTTTTCTTGAGGAAACATGGACTACATTCAGTCCATGTACATGTCTCTCAGTGTCAGTAGGCATTATACAGTCCGGTTCCCTCTTTCATGTGTGCCCAAGCTAGTCCTCCAGTTCCAGCATGCTGATTTCTACAGGCATGAACAAAAGAAAAGCTCTCTCTCCATTTCAACAGGCAAAACAGGCAAAACTGTTCCTCTGCAATTTTGTGAGACCATTCACTCTCCATTCATCATGTTGTCACGGCAAAATTGCTGGGGCATGTGCTCTCTCCAAGCAAACAGATGAGAAAGAAATGAAGAATCATAGAATCACACAAAATCACAGAATTTTAGGGGTTGGAAAGGACTTTGAAAGTCTAGTGCAAACCCCTTCCAGAGCAGGAAGAAGGAGCAGAAAGTTGCAAACAGGAAGATCCAAATAAGTCATACGAGTTTGCAGAGTAGCAAAAATTCAGTCTGATAGCCACAGAAAAATTCCAGTAACTCACGCAAGAAACCCTCTCAAACTGCAGCATACAGAAAACAAATATGCAGAAACAAGTTAAAAAACACTGCTACAAAAGCTAGTGTTTCAGAACTACAAGGGAGCCTACTAAGGAGTTCCCTAGAAAAACGGATTGTATACATTAACATCTCTGAATAGTGCATAAAAATAGCATTTAAACTGGCAAATAGAGCTAATCAATTCATAAATTAATACACATTTAGTGTTTTGTGTTTGTAGTTTAGTGTATTTTAGTGTCTTTTTCTAAATTTCCTGTTCCTACAATAATCTCTTCTGTTAGTATGAACGATACGTAAACAAGCTCTCCACTGGAGAAAATGGGAATTTTGACAAATGATCCAGGTAATGTCAAAATATAATGTTAGTAGAATAGGCATGAACTCATGTCACACTTGCTGAGAGCTGTATTTTCCGTCATTTTTCTTCAATTTTTCAAAGAGAAGCAGTATTTACCATCATTCACTTCCACAGTAATGCCTCTGCAAGTATTCACCACAAATCCAGCAACCTGCCTACCCGAGTAGTTTTAGCAACAGCTTTTGATTGCTAATTACTCTACATTTTTTTTCAGTGAGAATTTTTTCCGAGATGCTATAGAAAAAAAAAAAGGAATAATTTGGAGATTTACTTTCCTATATAGTTTTTCCAACAATTGAAAAGTATGAAATGCAGGTTCAAGAGCAACTTTTTCAGGAATTTCTGCAGTCTACGTAAATACAAGAAGCCTTCTATTTTCAGAAGTTCTTTGAGAAGGTGTATTAATGTACTGATGCAAGAGAAATACTATGTCAGAGAATTTTGTGGACTCAATACTAGAAATGTCATTAACCACAGCCATGTATTGGGTAATGAAGACTAGTGAGCAGGAGGCTGCATTTTTAACAATAAAATTGGAGTAGAATTTACTGCAGTAGGTTATAAAGAGTAGAGAAACGCAGACATCCTTATCAGTAGATTAACTCTATCTTTCCTAGGATAAAGTTATAAAGCCTGGTTCTGGAGACAGTGAATGTTATTCTAGCAGCATATAGCCTGACCTCTAGCAGGGGGGTCACAAAAGTCCACTTAAGGTTTTTCCATCCAGAAGGAAGTGCCCAGCACTTACCCCAATAAAGTGGTTTAGAACAGAAAGTCACAGATGCGAATGCTGAGGAACTCAATCAAACATCGACTCTGGAAGTAAGGCATGAGGAGGCATTTTTGGGTAAGAGTTTTTCCACCAAATATATTTTCCTACTGTATATTTGATAAATGCATTTACAAACTTACAGAACAATTCCAAATATTTTATTCATCACTTTTATGGCTTAGCTCTGAGGACTCACAGGACTGAGGATTTGGTCTGACTCAATTCAAGGGGTAACTACCAAGCGTGACCAAAAGAAAAGAAGTGTGTGGTCACCTTTAATACACTGAAAAAAATATAATTGTACAATCTAGGAACATTTCCCTCTGATTGCTTAAAAACCAGTAAAACTGTTTTGCTTCCTTTCATTTTTCCACGTGCTAAAAACAGATAAGATAGAAAATACTGGAGAAAATAAATCATAAACTGTCAGTTCTTTGGTTCACTGCCACTTCTGGCACAGACGAAATATCTTATCAATGCTTTTGATAATGTAATGCTAGATTGCGTTTAGTTTTAACTAAAAGACCTTTTGTTGTCACGGTGTCCTTTTCATACTGAAGTGAAATGCATGTTTCATGCTGTGCTGCAGCTGTCTATGTCTAGCTTGACAACTTAGGTGTACCTCTAGAGTGTCTGGCATCAAGGCCTGCCAGCCTGCATCCAAAACATTACATTTAGCCTCAAAACCAGTATGGCAGTAAATGTGTCATGTATAACTCAGGGAGAATAGCCAGCCTGCCTGGCTCTTGGACTACCACAAGCTGAATACACCAGTAGGTGAGAGCAGCACTGGGCTGGGTACTGCCCTTTGCGGAAAGCAGCAGAGGCCATTGGCAGTCCCTGTCATGACTCACTCTCCGACCAGGTCATAACTAATCTATCTTTTCTATGTTGACTTTGGGTGCAAACAGCAAGGACTAGGGAGCCAGAGCAGCAGTGGAGCCTTCTGTAAGATGGCCATGTACATCCCTGAGGTAGCTGCAGGCAACTCTGGCTGGTTCTGTAAGCAGCTTGCAGCCACACAGATTAGCTGGAGGAACTCGGGGATAGATGGCTGGTCAACTCTCCTGGCCAGTTTAATGATTTCTTATCCCAAATCACTTCTGTCACTCTGCTGAACGTGCTTCATCCCAACATACCTGGAGAGGAAACTGTCTTTCACAAACTCCTTGTACATTACACATGCAAGAAAAAAACACTGTGTTTGTTCCAATGCTGCTGCACACAACACATGGCCAAGGCCAGGCACTGCGAGCTCCAGGTTTTTGTCTGCTGGATAATGACTGTTCTAAGGATGCTTTCTATTCAATGGAGGAATAGCTGCAATACATTACAACTTCTCAAACATGTATATCTTCTAAAACTGAATGGATACTACGTTAGTTCAACAAAAATGGGTACATTTCAAAACATCTGATCAGAACCTCCCACTGGCATGAAAACACCAGCATAATAGCAGCCTCCGCTTTGTTTTCTGCTGTTTTCCACACACTTCCCAACACTTCAGCTTCCTCCTTGACCTCTGAGCATCAAGCTAACATATTCATACAACTGTTTACTTTTGCCTGATGACCTTATTTCTACACAGCAATATTCACTCGGAGCCCATCAAGCAAATTTAGTCTTGCCCCCTCCCACTGTGTGCATCACTTTGCATTTCATTTTAGTTTCATCTGTTATTTTATCACATTCTGCAGTTTTGTAATTTTACATAGTTGTCTTTAATGCCATGAATAGCTTAGTATCACAATTTTTTTTTTCCCCAAATCATTTTTAGTATATAGAACAGCACAAAGCTTTGCTTCCTGGCAAGCTCACATTTCAGAGCTGGTAATTCATCTATTTAATTCCTGGGCTGTTTTAGGACTGCTCTGTCAATTGTCTTTATTCATTTTACCCATTTATTTAATAAGTTCTTCTACTATTACATAAATCTGGGGCAGATCATTTGATGTCTTGTATAAGAAAAATATCTGTCACATGAAGTTTCATAAGATGTCCTGTTCTAAGCTTTGCTAAATGGCCTTTTAATGTCTCTCCAATCTCTCTAGCTGCCTTCATGATCTGGAAGAGGTTTCTTAGCAGATAGTTTTATATCTTCATAGCTTTGCACGTGTTGCGCTGCTTTTGTCTTCCTCATTGCATTTGTTGATTTAAAAGGTGGCAAAACTGGAAGTCGCACCCAGACCGCACAGAGCTCTGACAGTGCTAGCCACCTCTAGCTGCCAAGGGGCAAAAACTAAAAACAAATTGTGTCAACGCAACAGCAGGGGAAGACCAAGCTACAGTCACTACTGCACATGGATGTGGGAACCCAAACAGAGGTGCCCCAACAAGCTGAGGCTGTGCATGTGACATGCTGCCAGGAATGTAACACTCTCACATATTTTCCTGGCTGGGTACAGCACGAGCAGGTAGATTATCTGTCTAACTGAGCAGCACAACAGCAAGACAAGGTTGAAAAGACACAAGCTTAACTAGAAAGGCTCAGGAGAATTAGAGAGGCTGAAATAGAGGTAGACTGGTAGTGCCAGGCTCTGCAGTCTGGACAACAACCAAATAAGACACAGAATCAAGGAGCCCCATATCCTGTACTTCTCAGATGGAGGACAGAAGCCCAAGTATAAGGGATCAGTGGAGCCAAATGCAGGGCCATGGCAAAAGGCGAGCACCACCTTTATATATAGAGGATAGGCAACCTATTCTGGAGGTCTTAGCACAGTCACATAAATCCAGAAAATCTTCCAGTAATGTGACAACCTCCTCCACAAAGAAGAAGAGAAGGGCACCAACTATTGGAGACTCACTAGTGAAGGAAACTGAGGGCTCGATATGCACAGCTGACCCTCATCATAAGGAAGTCTGCAGTCTACCTGGAGCCTGAATCAGTGATATCACTAGGACGCTCCCTAACCTGATGAGATCAGCTGACTATTACCTACTGCTGATCTTCCAGATAGGTGGGGAGGAAGCTGTATTGCATAGCCTGAGGAGAATGAAGAAAGACTACAAGGCCTTAGGATGTTTGGTAAAACAGTCTGGGGCACAAATTGTATTTTCTTCATTACTTCCATTTTGGGGTGAGGACATGGGATGGAGTGGAAGGACTCAGTCCATTAATGCCTGTCTACAAGACTGGTGATACAGGCAGGGCTTTGGGTTCTTTGATAATGACTGTAAGGCACCATATCTCACAGGTACATATGAGAGGGGTTTCTCTCAGAAGGGAAAAAGGGTTCTGGAGTAGGAATTGGCTCATTCAGAGGGCTTTAAACTAGATTCAAAGGGGGATGGGATAGTTGATGGGCACGCACCAGTGGGACAGAGCTCTGGTCTTAACAAGAACCAAGCCGCCTCTCAGTGTCCTAGGACGAAATCGGAGCACTCAGCTCACTCCTTTAAATGCCTGTACACCAATGCACGCAGCATGGGGAATAAGCAGGAGGAGTTAGAAATCCACGTCCAGTCAGGTGATTATGATCTGGTGGCAATTGCGGAGACCTGGTGGGACAGCTCGCATGACTAGAATGTGGTCGTGGATGGCTATGTCCTTTTCAGAAGGGACAGATCAGCAAGGCAGGGTAGTGGATTTGCTATTTACATGAAAGAGCAACTGGAATGTATTGAGTTCTGTCCAGGGGCATATGAAGATAGAGTTACGAGTTTATGGGTGTGGTTTAAGGGGCATGCTGCCATGGAGCTCTTGTGGCCAAGAGGGCCAACAGCATCCTAGGGTAAATCAGAAGGGGGGTGGTTAGCAGATCAAGAGTGGTTCCTCTGCCCCTCTACTCTGCACTAGTTTGACCACATCTGAAGTAATGTCTCCAGTTCTTGGCCCCTCAGTTCAAGAAGGACAAGGAGCTGCTGGAGAGAGTCCAGCACAGAGCAAAGAGGACGATGAAGGATGTAGAACACCTCACTTACAAGGAGAGGCTGAGGGAGCTGAGTCTCTTGAGCTTGGAGGAGAGCAGTCTGAGGGGTGACCTCATTAATGTCTATAAATAGAAGAGTGGGTGTCAGGAGGATGGAGCCAGGCTCTTCTCAATGTCATCTAGTGATAGGACAAGGGGCAATGGGTGTAAGCTGGAACATAGGAGGTTCCATATAAATATCAGAAGGAACTTCTTGACAGTGAGTGTGACAGAGCACTGGAACAGGCTGCCCAGGGGGGTTGTGGAGTCTCCTTCTCTGGAGACATTTATGACCCACCTGGATATGTTCCTGTATGACTTGTTCTAGGTGATCCTGCTGTGTCAGGGGAATTGGACTAGATGAACTTTCGAGGTCCCTTCCAATCCCTAATGTCCTGTGATTCTGTGATTCCTAGATTTTATAATCTTTTCTCTTTCCCTCTTTTGGGCAAAATTTTTTGAGTTATGCCTTTTATTTTCAAGGACTATCTTCATCCTGCTGTTGCATTGTGTCAGCTTTATTTCACATTCCAAAAAACTGCATGTTATATATTCATATGCTTCCAATTATTTTTATTAGGCTTCTACAGAAAAAATCATTTATTTTTACAAAAACCTGTCCTTTTCCTTTTCTACCATGTCTACTAACAATGGCACTGTTTGTTCCGTCCTTTTGAATTTTCTGGTTGATAAAAATTTTCTAACAGTATGTTTCTCCAGAGATACAAATATTACCTAGGGGAATGCATCATTTTGAAACACCCTTTATCAGAACTATCTGCTTCTTTTACTCTTCAATTTAAAGATATAACTCAATCTCAAAGAGTTTAAAACTTCAGTACAACCTTTTGATTTGATACATGTTACCTACTTGCTTTGAGGTTCAAATAATCCATCTCCAAAAAGGATTCTTCTGTTCTAGAAGCATAAATTCCTCATTCTTACACTATTTTTCTCACTCATATGAGAAAACTATGGCCCTCTGCTTCTTCTTCCAGTTCCGTGTGTGGTATGGGAAGCTCTTGAGCGAATATCACAGCAGAGATGGAGTATTACTTAAACAACTTTGGAAATTTTTTTCTGAAAGTGTTCACACTTCCCCATCTCATCATATACTCATTTGAATGAAGGATAGCATTAACACCATTTCAGAATAACACAGACACCTTTTCTTTCTGTAACTGCATCTGTTAGAATTTACTGATGCAGTTCTAGCATGCAAAATTCATATTTGAGACCTTAATTTCACCAAAAAGAAAAGAAGAAGAGAAAGTCAGTTTATTATAGCCTCTTTACAAATCTTTTAAGTACTATAAGGCATCAGTAGCTGTTTTCTTTCCATCTCCATGCATTCACATTATGACTTTGCAAGAGCAGCTTAGTGTCCCCTTCTGTATGCTGTTTTTTGTTGCTTTTGCAGGCAGCACTATCATTCATCTGTGCCTCACAGTACTACAATTTTTTTCACATTCTATGCCTTTCTAAAACTCATCAGGATTTCACTCCTTCTGTTCACATTTGCTGCTGCATATATCTCCTAATTTGTGTGGTTCAAGTTTATTAAAAATTAATCTCTGCACCTGAAGCTACTCACATTCAAGCTATTATAATTTCAGGGCATTTCCAGAGTAACAGGTCCAGACCGAAGTGGTAGCAAGGCACTCAAATTCAGAATTTGGCTGTGTGTCAAAGCATATAACATTCTGCATACAAATGACTGTTTAGAAAGGGTTCTGTGATCCAAGTGACAAACCCTTGAAATTGCTATGCAAGGATAACAGCTGTACCATTTAAAGCAGTTTGCAAGTATGGATTCTTCATTCAGGTGAGAGCTGGGAACAGACGAAGGTGCGTAACAAGCTAGAAATAAAACTATCAAGTATAATTTCCTACCTGATATTTGGAAAGAATTTTGCCTTCGAAGCAATAAAAAAAAAAGCGTCAAAGCTGGTGAAACTGTAAGTAAATTAAGAGAACAACCTTATCGACTATGGTTTTAATCCTATTTTGTCTAGTAGTGAAAAAACATAGTTAGGAAACCTTGTACACTGTCCAGATACTGGGTATATTTGTTCCAGATAAATTTCCTACTTTATATTCCCGTCATATGTCAGTGACTGCCAAGGTCGAGTTGCTAATCCCTAGTCTGTGATCTCTAAAGAGTTATTGGCAAGGGTCTTGGCTTTCATAAAATAAGATATATGTGCATCTTCTAATGGTCTTAGATAATTTAGTTAAATTACACCAAAAATGAGAAGTACATTACTCTCCAGTTGTCTGAGTTGACTAAAAATGAGCTGTCCTCAGCCTTCACAAACCAGAATTTGAAGGGTTATTGTTCTGTAAGATTAGACAGCAGATGTACAAAATAAAAGTTTGCCTCATTTTTCTTTTGACTGATGGTAACTAAAGGAGATTAGGGCTAAAAATCACTTTGTTTAAATGGCTGTTCAACATTTTAAATATATAGAGAGAATTTTAATAGACACATTACATTTGTATTGCATAGAAAATTTCTTTTACTTTTGATTGTGATTACACTCCGTCCATGGAGGACAACGTCCTTATGGAAGAGGAGTTAATATAATCTGAAAGAAAGACAAGAACCTCCAGTGTGGCTAAAATACAGTTTTACGAATAGAAGTGATCCCTTTACAAGTGCAAAAAGGTGTCTGATTTAAAAGAACTAGAATAAAGTGGAAAGGAAAAGGGTAAAAAACCCAAAAAAAATCATAAACGCAAAATACAATAAATTTATGTCTATGCTCAAAACCTTGTCTTTTTTTTTCATTATTATTTTCTTGCCTTTTTATATTGAGCTGGACAGCAGCTTTCACAGATACACCTGCCACTGGCTTCTTGATATTTCAAGTTTTATCATCTCCAGTACTTCAGATAAGATTTCTCTTATCTCAAGATGAACTCCAGGACATAATTTGATTTTGGAAGAAGAAAAGATACATCTAAAGCTTTATATCTGCAAGCCCATGAATGGCTAAAATTTGACTGGATTTTTCTCCCTCTTCTAGCAGGAGAAAGAGGGCAGAAATACACAGATGAGTCAGTTTTACTGTGTTTCTTAATTAAAAATCCTGAGTACTTCTTTTGGAGTTTTGATTATGGAAAGAAAGATAAAAATATTCCACGTGTAAAGTATACCAAAATAATCACAGAAGCCATGAGAAATCAAGGCCAACACACACCTTAAAACAAAAAGAGGCCCATGTTACCTACAGTTACTGAGGAAGGAAAGAGTATCAAAAAAATGCATTTTATATAAATTTGCAAGAGGATCTCAAGGTCCTTGAGTTCAGCACATAATAATTCTTCTTACCCATAAGGTATGAGCACAGTAACTGCCTGTTCTGGCACAGTTAAGAAAAATAAAATTTAGATTAACTTTAGTGGAGGAAAGCACTTCCTCTGAACTGGGAAAAGCCGTGGTCTTTTCTTGTTACCTTCATTACCTAGTAAGTCTGAGTGGTCCCAGAGCTCTGGGAGATTCTCCAGGCTGAGCTTGACATCCAAACTGATTTGGAATAGAGCCATGAATAAACGTTTTCCAATTTACAAGAAAGTGGACGATGAGCATGTGATGTATGTTTAGTGGATTCCTGGGTAGATCTCTCTTCCTGAGCTGAAGAATTAATATAAACAAGTGTGTAAGGGAGAAGAAAACTGATACACTGTCCTTAAATTCCCCTATTACTTTCTACTTATGTTTTAGATTACACCAAATTCAGTAACAATATCATCAGGGAACACCAAAAATAGCATTTAGTTAAGGTACTGTGTCAAATAGCAGAATATTATACATATGTGCATACCTATATACAAATAGTGAGTCTGGAGTAACCTAGCCTTGGGCTTCAATGAGAAGATGAAATTCCCTTAAATCTTCTGCAGGGTAAGAATATGCACTGTAATTTTTGGACAGAAATGAATATTCAGCATGTGTATACACACTATCTGCACAAAAAACTTGTTCACTAGCCCATAATTACATATTTGTAATACATATATATAAAATATATGTTATATGTTATATATGCAATGTATATAATATATTATATACATATGTATATAACATATTATACATATATTATATGTAATGATGCCGGTATTTCTGTATGGTTCTACTTTTGAAATGATTATGTTCACACATGCACTGTGGCTATAGCAAAAAACCAGGATGATCACAGAAAGACTCCATGGCCTACTGAAGTATCATAGAATCAAAGAATAATTAGGAACTGGAAGGAACTTCGAAAGATCATCTAGTCCAATCCTAGACCAAGTAGGGCTTTACCAGCAGGTTAAACCTGCTGTCCTGCATGGCTGGTAAACAAAGAACTTGCCATTTTAGTTTGTCCTTGTACATCTTTCTCAGATGGGAGGAATGGTACAGGTTTAGGTTCTTTAGGATTATGATGAATCTGAAGTGCCACAGAACTGTACATAAGAAATCCAAGATGATTTGTTGCTAAAGTTTCCAAAGCTGTGCTATTTGATGCTTAGATAATGAAACAATGGGAAATTATGACAGCATATCTATATCAGGCACTGACCTATATGTATTTTCTAGTTCTAGTAGCCTAAGTACATGCAGTGCCAGTAAGTGGATCTTTAGAAAGTAAACAAGCTTAATTGCACATCTTTAACATGATTTATTAGATGTCTGTAGCTCAGTACAGGATGACATTATCCTTGCACAATTGTAAATCTGAACTTTATGTCCCTAAGTCTATTTTTTTGTATTAATTTCCAGATCACTTTTATATTCCAGGAATAACTTAATTCTTTTATCCTGTTTTAAATTTCTCCTTAAATGTCAAGGTCTGTCTCAAAGGCTGTGTTATGAACTCCTGTTACAGCAATCATTATACGTGCAGTGAACTAAAAAGTCTGCAAGTCTGCTTTTGTGAACAGTCTTCGTGTCAGTCATCACATGAGTATTTACAAAACTAATTCTATTTTTTCCACTATATAGCATTAAATTGTTAGCCCAGGCAGTGCAACAAAGATTTACACAGGTTTGGGGGTTTTTTTTAAATGGATTGCCAAGTTAACAAGTAGAATAAACAGTTTTAACCAAAAAATCCAACTGCTTTCTGCTTTTGAGAACTCAGTCTGGAAACAGATCTGTGAGGCATGTCATATTTTTACATGTTTTCCTACATAAACATACACATATACATTTGCCTATGCAAAAATACATGCATTTTGCTATATTTATGATGAGTGGGGACAGAATTCTGAAATGCAAACATAGATCTTACACTATTTAATTAGAATGTGACTAAGCTAATTTGTGTGACTATGAGTTCATGAATCATTTAAAAAAGAGGCCATAAAAATCAGCAATACTAACATCCAGAAGGAATTTAATTCACAGCTCAAGCAAAACATATGAAGGTGAGAAAGCATCTGATACCATGTAATCCAGAAGAACGTATTTTCTCAACTAAATAAGAGAAACTGCATTGATCAGAACTGCTGAATGGGTAATGATCTATGCTTAGATTTAAAAGCCTGGGAATCAAGGATTGCTTAAAATCCTCCCAATACGCTATTTATTGGTCACAAAATAAGCAGTTTATGTGTCATATTCACTTTAATAATCCAGAAGCAAAGAAATTCTTACTATGTCTATGTCTTCCTTGGCCATAATGTCACCATGTTAAGTTAAAAGCAAGAAAGGAACAAAGTTTATCAAAATTGCACATCTTCAGTCAAGCAATGTGAAACATGAACCCCCACAAACAGTCTGGAATAAAGTTTGTTTCTTTCCTTCAGCTCAGTATATCTATATCCATGCCCAACCACGTATTATACATAAGAAATATGTCATATTATTGTAAGATGTTATTGAAAACCAGAAATATGTCTTGACAACTTAAACAAAAATTAGAAATTTTGGTCTTTTTTTACCACTTTCTTCACAAATCCTCATCATTTCAAGAAATTACATAAGCAGTAGATTTGAATTAAACTCTCTTACGTACTAAAAATAAATAAATAAATCAAAGCTCTAAAGAGGAGACATTACAACCAAGGGAAATATTGCCTAAGTGCTGCAATTTACAGATTTCAAATTACATGCACACCTAAATTCGAAAAAAGCATTCCTTAAGACACTATAAACATTTCTGACCTTTGAATTCAAACTACATATATATGTATATCTTGCTTCATAAACAGACAAATTACTTAGGAAAACTCACAGGAAAGTGGCCTCAACATCCTCAGGGTTTTTTTATACCACAGAGGGTATTTTTCTCCAAATTGAAAGACCACGTCTTTCCCTGTCGAACGTTCTGCCTTCCTATACTGTGAACATCAGGTTGCACTGCATCATTCCTATGTGAAGTTTGACATTTTGGAGACAACATAAATAGCTTCATTTATTTTCACTAAACCTACTATTAGTTTGTGTCTTTGCTGCTATTCCCTTCTGTTTGCTGCAGATGCAGCTGGCTCATTGCACTGCAATCTAGAGCCTGGTCTCCTGAAGTTGGTTGGTTTGGTTTTGGTTTTTTGTGACTTCCCTCTCTTTTCACCAGCCTCAAGAAGTTGCTCTCCGTTTTCATATTCTCAAGGAAATCACGCTACTTAGACAGTATCCCTCTGAGCTGTATTCTAGATTTCTATGCCAAGAAGCTGTAATAATATCATCAGGAATCTGACAGACAATTAACGTCATCTTGTATTCCTTGTATTCATTGTATTCAACACAATATTGATATCTCTCCTTTAAAATTTTCTATGGTCTTTCAGCAGATCATGTTCCCTCTGCATGCTGAATTCCAGAGCAAGCATTCACATCTTTGATATATACAGCAACATATGTCTTCCCTTTTATCTGTCCTTCCTTTTATAGTAATACTCCAGACAGGCAAGTTATTCCACAAATCTCTTTTACGTCAGCTAATTCGTCATGTCAGTTGTGCACTAAGACTTTTGGCTCCTCTCACCGTTGTTCCTCTATTAACATCTGGGTTGACTAGAAGAAAAAAAGTCACAGGCAAAGGCAGACAAATGTAAGATAAGTGGAACATGGCCTTAAAGGTAAGAATTTAACTTACTGTCCTGTAAGCAGTGAAGACTATTTTTACAAAAATTACTTTTATCCTGCGGTCAATTTCTGTATGGGAACTACCAGAGACTCTGGTTTACAGCTGTGTAACAGGATTCACTTCAAGACGTGTTACTTTTTAATGACAGCTAGCAGCTGTCAATCAAAATCAAATTTCTTCAGAAGGGGCTGTTCTTGTACTTGCAGTGCTGAATCGCACCAGAAATATCTGTCCTCGCACCTGTGTTCAGCTTGTGCTCTGGAGAACAGTACATGAAGAAATGTGAATTTGTGTGAAATTAGAAGCAAACAGAGAAAAGTTCTTAGCACTTTCTCTTGGATACACAAGTTGGAGTCAGATAATGCTGTCAAGTCTCTGATGAGATTAAACAATGTTAAAGTGTACAAGCAAGTAAAAGACACAGTTTGACTAT
Organism: Phoeniculus purpureus; assembly: GCA_028565055.1. NCBI lineage: Eukaryota > Metazoa > Chordata > Aves > Bucerotiformes > Phoeniculidae > Phoeniculus > Phoeniculus purpureus. The sequence goes on from JAOXOE010026969.1 coordinate 15,519, forward strand.
ATACAGTGCACAATAAAATAAAACACGAATTTTTTTCCTTGCTATTGTTCTCTCTTAGTGAATCACCAGAGATTCTGTACTGTAAGAGTTAGATATGATCCAATACAAAGTACAGCAACTGCTACTGCAGGTAGGACAAAAGGTAGTTGAAAAATTACAAAAAAGAGGTTGTGATTTAACACACCAGGGTAAAGTGGAAAAAAGCTTATTTCTTCCTTCCTCTTACAAAATCTATTTAGACTTCATGGCTAAAGACTGAAATGCTTATCTAAAATCCATTTCTCAGAAACAGCAAGAGTATTAAGTGTTTCGGTGATACATGTAATGATCAAAATATTTCAAACAATTTTAAAAATAACCAGTCCGTTATTGGCAGGCTAAGAATACCACACTTGCACAGGGGAGGTAGCAAACAATTCACAGATATATGTCACTGAAAAAAACCCACAACTTTTACAATAGCATCAGGTTTTTTTCCTCTGTTGCAGTCACCATTATTCAAGAGAGAGGCAGAGGTGAGAGATTCGTTTCCCTTAGATCATCAGAAATAAGCAAAGCTCAGTACCTTTCATCAAAGATCTAGCTCCCCGTTACAAAAAAGGGTCTGAAAACCTTTCTCCATTCCTTATTTAGCACCTCTGTGCTCACTCAGAAACAAATGCTGTTTTCTCCTGCCTCTCCTCAAAAGCACAGTCCCTTTTACTTCTGTGGCACTTTAAATAATTTCTGAACTTCCACAATTCATCTTTTACTTAGTCCATTCTGCAATAAGATCTGTAAGGCAGTGGCCTCCACTGATTAAGCGCCTATAGGAAAAGAGGTGATTCCTCATTCCCCTTGTGGTTTTAGGCATCTTTAAAAAAATACCTTTTTTCTACTTTTGTTCTCCCCTCCTAAGAGTGTCCTGGGATGAGCTTCCCTCTCCCCTAATACAGTTCATAGAAAAGAATATATTTTTTTTCAAGTCTCTGTCCTAATCTTTACATACTTGAGCAAGATAGCACATCTGAAAAGATTAAAAAGATACATGAACAAACATGATTTGGGATTAAAAGTAAACCTATCCCAAAATTAAAAGTCTGAAAATCCCTAACACAAGAAACCCACAAACATATCACAACACAAAATAAGCCAAAACCCTCCACCCCACACCCTGTAGATACTCCTTCAAAAGCAAAGTAGAATGCACATCCAATTCTGTTTACATTTTCTGCTTTACTAGTTGTTTTTTTTTTTTCTTTTTAGCCTTTATTTTATACTTATTTTGGCTTGTATCACAAAAGATGTTTGAGTTGAAATAAAAGTATTGTCTTTCTGACTTTGTCTAATCAGGCCAGCTTCCCCACTGCATACCAAAACTCTCTTTTGCACACTACTATCTAGTTAAGAAACAATAGTTTTATTGACAGAGATCAGGCAAGGAGTAGGACCAGAAATTATTCATTGAAGGATGCATACAAATGAAAATCCCATTGAAAAAGAACCCAAATATAGATGAACCATGAAAACAGATATTCACATCTCCCTAGAGTACTTTATAGCTTGCTTTATAGCACAGCATATCCTAACTGAGAAAATTGTGGGTTGCATTGACTTCACAGACAGTCCTCACATTGACTAGCTTTAAATAATTTATTTAAATAAATGTATTTAAATTCAGGTAGATAATCTACTATGTTCACACAATTAGTGATAACTAGAGT
>JAOXOE010026970.1:0-19843 GCA_028565055.1 Phoeniculus purpureus
AGTGAGAAAAATAGATTTAAAATAAAGAGAACATCTTGGACTGTTAATGCAATAATCCATTTTTATACACGCTGACTTTGAGGAGCGATTTCAGCGAGCCGGAAAGGAGACTCGTCTGGTGGCCATGTTGCCTGGGCTTCTCCTCCTCTATCTGGTCTCAGCTCAGCCTTCAATCAAACCTGGAGCCCTGGCTGACTTCAGCTGCTAATAGACTGGATAGGAAATGGGATATTGGATAGTTTCTTGGTCCCCAGTCACTGGCCATGTGCCTTGTCATCTCTGCAGACATTGATTTCTCCCTCTCTTTCCCCCCACCTCCTGCTCTGCTAAGGGGCTGTGGCCCTCCAAGAGGCAACACCACATCAGCAACCCTTGCGTTGAGTTACGCTTAGGGAAATGAGGTCATTAGATGGAATTACAGCAGGTTTTGATAGCTTGGTAATAGGTTTTAATGATGGAATTTAACATAGGACCCCCACCAGGGACAAGGCTGATATACATCCAGACAGGTCACTTAATAAACCTCCACTCAGCACTTGAGTTGAGGAATTTAGGAGGCTCTGAAAACACAGCCCTTCTTAACCAAGCCAATACATCACTGGCAAGTAGCCTCTTTGGAAGGCTTCTTGTGATTATTTTGGAGGTGTTTGATCGACTTAAAACACGTTGGTCCTTTAAATATGCACATTTATTTCACCCAGTGTGTTTTTTGAGAAGGGGTTCTTTAGGTGGCAGATGTTTTTCTTAGACATGAAGGGGCTGTTGTGTTCTTGGATGCTAAAGAGCTCACCTGGTGGTGCAGCAAATTGTTTGGAAGTTTGAAGAGCTTAGCTGGCCTTTAATGTGTTTGTCAGTGACAGGTAAATTGCAGGTTAAGTGCAAAAGCAGCATTAGCCGAGGAGTCCCGGCTTCCACAAATCTACCTTGGCCTCTAATCTGAATACAAAAGGAAGGAAGGAATTAAATTTGACCCCTCGAATATGCTGTTCACTCAATGCCAGACTTATTTAGTAAGCTCCTTTAAGGTGCTTGCTGTTTGTTCTGGCCTCGTATCAAGCAGGTACAAGACTACCCACAAAAGACGACTCTTCACAGGTAGCAGAGTGGATCAAAGCCGGAGCCACTGCTTTGCAGGTCCCAACAGTACTGAAGAGGTAGGCTTGAGGCAGTCTTGAAGGACAAATCATTCCATTTGTTCTCCAAAGGTTATAACACTACGATAGCTGCCGTAGATCTGCACGTTGCCCAGTGGTCCCAGGACAGCCATCAAGTCTTACGCTGAATGGTGGTTCACTGGTGTGCTCCTCAAACCAAGAGGGTTCTATAGCCAGGACCTCCTGCCTGGCTGGAGGAAGTTCAAAGCTTTTTGTAGAGGAACCTCACAACAAGGTGTTGCTGAACGAAGGGTGCAGGGTTTCAGCTGCAGAGATGTAGACATACAGGGAGCTGCAGATGCACAGTTTGGCCTTTCCTTGTTTGTTTTTGAAGCTTACAGCAAACCCCTGTGTTGACCGTAGTGTCCCCTACACGGCACAGAGAGGGTCTAATTAGGATTATTGAGAAGAAAGGGTCTAGCAGCTACTGAGAGCCTGCTGGAACATGCAAGATGGAGGTTTTATTCGCTACTTCATCAGCACTATTGTGTATTGCTCAGCTGAGGAGTATCATTCAAAAGCACCAGGCAATCTCCCTATATGGTCTCCATAAAAATATGTACCTTCCAAAAGGTACTTCAGAGCCAAGGTAAACATCTATCCAACCATGTAAATGAGAAAAGCCTAATTCATGGTGTTTGATGTCCTGTTCAAACTACCTTCTAGACATCTTTACACCAAAGAGGCTGGTTTGAGGAAAGACCATGGTGAGCTGATCCAGGGTTGACTTGAGAAGGGTCCAGATTTGTCTGTGAGGGACATGGGTTTGTGGCTAGCTGTCAGTGGGTCACACCAGCCAAAACTACCCTCTCTTCCGTTACTTGCCTAGCAGTGCTACTGTTGCCTGAAGACATTTCAGGAGCCAGCGCTAGTCTTTAATGTTCATATTACAAAAGCAGGTAGAGACTCATCCACCTTGACCTTGACTTGGGGCACCATCCTGGAGAGCCGAGACCAGTTGTGGTGCCTCCCCTGGCATGTTGGATGCTGACACAGTGAAGATGCAGATCTCTAACGAAGAAAGGCTGCAAATATCTCCTGTGTGGGTCCAAAAGCAGGGGACCAGGGCTGTCCTCACTGCTGACAACAGCTTTCTTCACTACTCACCTTTGGACTTCAGCCTTCTTCTTTAGCTGGGCCACAAGAGGATGCCAAGTGCTTTCATGGACACTTTGAACTAACCACATTTGGCTTTGCTTTCTCCTTGCTACCACCTGCTAGCTAGCCCCACCACCACAGATACCCTGATCTTCCCCACCCTTCTCTCGAACAAAGGTGTCCCAAGTCATTTGCCAGCTCCAAGTGTGAACGATGTGGGCTGTGGAAAGCTGTCTGTTTAATTCCAAAATCCCTAATGAGGCTAAGACCCAGTGCCTGGAACAAAGAAGAAACCGCCACTTTTTGGCACGGGTTGGGCTGATTTACAAAGGGCACCCTTCAATTATTTAAGGAGCAGTCAGCAGTGCCATAACTTTAAGTATGAATCAAGTGGCATGACTGAAAAATTTGTCACAGTGTGTTAGATCAATGGTAATTACCTTACTGACATGAGTACTGTTATTATTTTACAGGGCTGCAAACAGGATCATGGACGTGAGGAAACACAAACTGCACTGTGATCAATACTCTCTGAAATATGACTCTCCGTGGCCCAAAATGGAGTTTGCGAGCCAGGCAAGCCATTATAGACTGATTCTCTCTCTCTGCCTTTAGATGGATACCCTGAAGTAAAACACAGCAGCAATTGGTCAACTTGTTTCTGGCTTTGAACAGGCAAAGAGTCACTTATTATTTTTAAGGACAACTGTGTGAGAATAAAAAGTATGTGCAGCCAAACTCTGGGTGAAGAGAGAGCTGTGGAGGGCTCACTCCAGACTAATCTCTCTGCTGCTGTGTTGGAGGTTCTCAGCTTCTCCCCAACTTTGATTTCAAGGTGCTGTGGGACTCCTGATCAATTTGCTTCACCACCAGGACCATGGGATGTGAAAACTGTCCTGGGTTTCTCCTCTGGACAGAGATACATGAAAGGGACAACATGGATTGTGAACTTGGTAGAGCAGGGTTGATGGTTGGACTTGATCTCAAGGGTCTTTTCCAACCCAAGTATTCTATGATTCTATGCCTGTCAGTGGTTAGAAGTCACACTCTTTGCCACTGTCTTTGACGAGATGTCCATGGCCGAGGGGGGCACCACGTGTGAAGCAGACAAACAGGGTGACTGAATAGAGGGCAACTGATAGTGGAGGTAGGATCTGAAGCTGCTACTTTCCTTCAGCTGAGGGCACTATGGGTTGCATTTCCTGGGCTGATGAGGCTGACAAACCTATAAACACGTGCTTTGCACAGCCACCAGTCACACTCAGCGTGTGCAGGACCATCACTGCACAACATCAGCAATGTGCTTGAACTCCGGTGCTTGTCTGGGGTTGCTTGTTAGGACAGTGGCCACAGCCTTGTCAAGCGAGCAACTCAGATACTCTTCTAGTAGAAGGGAAGGGCCTGCTCAAGCTGTGCATGAGAGCTTGCTCAGCACACATGAAGGACATTAAGAGCGCTGGACTGCAGATACACATGGGGTAGACCAAGATGTTAATCAAGACAAGTGGGTGGCTGAGCATAGCCCAGCAAGAACAGCTGCCAAGAAGAAGTGGGGTTGAATGAAAGGAAGATATTTGCTTGATGTATGAGGAACAAGTCAGTGTCCATAACTGAGGTCAGCTCTGGAGGCGAGACGAGGGGTACTATCTCGGCCATACTGGACATAAACACTATCCCAAGAGCTGTGCCTGGGCACTTCCAGAGAGATGAGTGAACAACCAAGACCAGCCAATGACAGATTGGAGTTGAAAAGGTGATTCGAAAATCAACCACTCGTAGATAGCCACTAAGTGTCTATGAAGTAGCCCATGAGGAAGTGGAGGAGAAGGCGGCCAGTGGTGAAGGTCATCAGCAGAGCAGAGAAGTATTGCATTTAACCTAGGGCTTTCAACTACAATCCTCACCCTAACGTGAGCGCATGGGAAAAAAAAGGCTAAATACCCCCCCCCAGCTTCAATGTTTTGAATAAATCAAAGTGGAAACTGATGAAGGTTACAGGAGGACAATTGTTCCCATGCTGCCCAACACCTTAACGATCGTTTGTAAGACAACAGAAGTAGAAGGACTCTTGGGAATATCTAATTTCTTGCATTTCTACTCTTCTTTGGCTGCTGGCAGGAAATCCTGGTCTTCTAGCAGGAAGGTTGAAGCACGTCTTTAGATCATTTAGTGTTGTCTTGTCACCTTATTCTGTTGAATGTCTTGTTGAATTGCAGAGTGTCACAAAGAGTGGACTGGACCCAGGAAAGTTTCATCTCATTAGCGTGTTGTCATAGGATAATAGAATCACAGAATCATTAGGGATTGGAAGGGACCTCAAAAGGGGATTGGACTAGATCACCTAGACCAAGTCGCACAGGAACACATCCAGGGGGGTTTTAAACATATCCAAAGGAGGACACTCCACAACACCCCTGGGTAGCCCCTTCCAGTGCTCCGTCACCCTCACTGTGAGGAAGTTCATTCTGATGTTTATATGAAACCTCCTATGTTCCAGCTGACACCCATTGCCCCTCGTCCTATCACTAGATGACATTGAGCAGAGCCTGGCTCCACCCTCCTGACACCCACCCTTCACATTCTTATAGACATTAATGAGGTCACCCCTCAGTCTCCTCTTCTCCAAGCTCAAGAGACTCAGCTCCTTCAGCCTTTCCTCATCAGGGAGATGCTCCACTCCCTTCAACATCTCTGTGGCTGTGTGTTGGACCCTCTCCAGCAGCTCCATGTCCTTCTTGAACTGGGTTTTGGAATCTCCTTCTCTGGAGACATTTAAAACCCGCCCGGCCATGTTCCTGTGCAACTTGGTCTAGGTGATCCTACTGTGGCAGGGGGATTGGACAAGACGATCTTTCGAGGTCCCTTCCGATACCTAATGTTCTGTGATTCTGTGGTGCTGCTCCCTCACACTGCGCATCCAGTGACCTGGGGCTCCAAACCTGCTTCTCCTGGGTGTTGGTAGGCAGAGCAGTTTAGAGACAAGGACGGCAGCAAAGGAACAGGCAGCTCAGGGAAGTTGTGGAGTCTCCTTCTCTGGAGATGTTTAAAACCCACCTGGCCATGTTCCTGTGCGACTTGGTCTAGGTGATCCTGCTCTGGCAGGGGGATTGGACTAGATGACCTTCCGAAGTCCCTTCCAATCCCTGATTGCTCTGTGGTTCTGTGACAAGGGAGGAAAAGGAGCTCCCCACGAAGGGCAGCAAGCTTCATTCAGACTCCAGTGGACCCTGTGAAATCCATCAGGTTTTTGAAAGCGAATTTGCAGAGCTCTTGGTTCCAAACCATCCCAGCTGCTGAAATGGGATGCAAACATCCTCCAGTGCGCTCCCACTTCTCTGCTGCTCTCCAAAGCAATCGAGGGGTGAATGCGGGCACGAGGTAGCTGCCTAACCTCAGTCAGCCCCTCTCATCCCCTTTATCTCCATTCAGATGCTAATGATGGCTTAAACTAATGTTTGTGGTTCGCAGGCCTGAAGCAAAGCAGGCAGAAGCCAGGGAGGCAGCTATTTTTATCTCTCCTCCTTCCCTAAATCAATATTGGGATAGGCAGCAATGAAAAAAGCCAACAGCGGAGAAGGAATTCGGGGGCTTCAGAGCCGCCGGAACAAGCATCCTCGCAGGGCAAAGGGCAGCAGAGAGGCACTGGCAGGTGTTAAGTGGGCTGGGGGACCATTTGTCTCACGGAGAGAAGAAAAGCACTTGACTCTTCAGACGTTTGCAAAGGCTTCTGTCCACTCCAGCTCTCTAACCGCCTGTGTGTTTGGGTGCCCCAGCTGGCTGCCTCCCGACTCAGAGGCTGCAGTTGTACCTCTGCGCCCTGCTTCGACCAGCTCCAGCTGCACAGCTGCTGGTGTTTCTAGAGCGAAGCGTTTCCTCAAGCCCTTTGTCTGGTCAAGTCAACTAAATCCTACTGTGTTTTGGGAAAGGATAACCGGAGCAGGCGTCGCAGGATCGTTCAGATCCCCAGAGGCTCTGCTTGCACAGAATCACCAAGCATTAGGGATTGGAAGGGACCTCAGACGATCATCCAGTCCAAGCCCCCTGACAGAGCAGCATCACCTAGATCCAGTCACACAGGAACATGTCCAGGTGGATTTTAAATGTTTCCAGAGAAGGAGACTCTACCAACCCCCCAGGAAGCCCCTTCCAGTGCTCTGTCACCCTCACTGGGAAGAAGTTCCTTCTGATATTTATATGGAATCTCCTATGCTCCAACTCACACCCATTGCCCCTTGTCCTATCACTATGTGACATTGAGAAGAGCCTGGCTCCATCCTCCTGACACCCACCCTTCACATATTTATGAACCTTAATGAGGTCACACCTCAGTCTCCTCCAAACTAAAGAGACCCAGCTGGGAACACTTCCTCATCAGGGAGGTGTTCCAATTCCTTCATCATCCTCATTGCTCTACGCTGGACACCCTCCAGCAGCTCCATGTCCTTCTTTAGCTGAGGGGCCCAGAACTGAACACAACACTCTGGATGTGGTCTCACCAGGGCAGAGTAGAGGGGGAGAAGAACCTCTCTTGATCTGCTAACCAACCCCTTCTGATCCACCCCAGGATGCTGTTGGCCCTCTTGGCCACAAGAGCCCATTGCTGGCTCATGGTCATCCTGCTGTCCACCAGGACCCCCAGGTCTCTGTCTCCTTAAGGAGAGGTTCCCAGCACCATTTCAGAGAGGCACAGACTTAAATAACACCTTGTTCTTATTGTAGTGTCAAGCACCACTGAGGGAAAAGATAACCAAGAAGAGAAAATGTAGGTTTGGTGATTATTAGGCACCGCAGGAGTATTTTGGGGTTTTCTCTGGCTCTAAAAATGTTTTCTCCCATGACAAAGAGAGAATTGTGTATTCTCTTGAGAAGGAGGAGAGCAGGTTTTTCTTCCCTGTGACTATGAAAATAGGGATGAAGTAGCCTGTTCCTACTCTAGTCCTCCTTTGCTGTGTCCATGACTGATGAGCAAAGAGTACTGGACATCTCCTGTATCCTGCCTCCTTCAGCACGTAGCCTGGTAAGGTGGGAGAGAGGAAGCAAATTGTGGGTGACAATAAGGACCAGGAGGGTGAGGGATCATCTCACCGCTCCCTTTCTCTGAAAGAAACCTCAAATGGGTAAAATCATACTGGGGACCAGTTTCATGGTCCTCTCAGAGCTGCAGTCTGGGCTCTCACAGAATCACAGAACATCAGGGATTGGAAGGGACCTTGAAAGATCATCCAGTCCAACCCCCTGCCAGAGCAGGACCCCCTAGATCCAGTCACATGTCCAGGGGGGTTTTAAACGTCTCCAGAGAAGGTGCCTGTTTGTCATACAAAATGCTTGGGTGGTTGGTTGGTTTCTGCACACAGCCGCTGATTATCAAGGGTTAACTTGGTTAGTGGAGTCAAAGTGAAAGTTTTAAAGCTGCTGCCATGGCAGCAACTGCCTTCAAAGTGCCTGTAGCATATGTTCTTCAAAAGAGCACTGGGGCAACTGCTCTGCTTTGAATTACTACTTCTTCACACCACTTATCTAACTCTAGCGCCAAAGAAAAGACTTCCAGAGCCAATTTATAGCCTTAATTGCCCCGGATTCAATCTGGAGTATTTCCCTTGAAGTTAGAGCTACACCAGATTTACACAGAGCCAGATCCAGCCCAGTTTTCACGTTGGATTCTTTCTCAAAAGATAATTCAGATTAAAAACAGCCTATCTGACCGAAAGAGCCCTCAGCTCAAGGAGCAAAACCTACCTGCCTGCTGCTGTCCTGGCCTGGGTTAGAAACTGTGTGTCCAGTAGGAGTAGGGAGGGGATTGTTCCCCTGGACCCAGCACTGGTGCGGCCACACCTTGAGTACTGGGTCCAGTTTTGGGCACCTCAGGACAAGGGAGACGTCGAGGTGCTGGACCGAGTGCAGAGGAGGGCAACGAAGCTGAGGATCTTTTGAGGTCCCTTCCAATCCCTAATGTTGTGTGATTCTGTGAAGGACCTGGAGAATCAATCTGATGAGGAGAGATAGAGTTGGGGCTGTTCAGTTTGAAGAGGAGGAGGCTGAGGGGAGACCTCATCGCTCTCTGCAGCTATCTGAAAAGACTCTGCAGAGATGTCAGTGCAGGTCTCTTCTCACAGGACATTAGTGACAGAAGCAGAGGGAAGGGCTTCAACTTCAACAGGGGAGGGTTAGACTGGACATCAGGAAGAAATTCTCCCCGGAGAGAGTGGTCAGGCACTGGGATGGGCTGCCCAGGGTGGTGGTTGAGTCCCCATCCCTGGATGTGTTTAAAAGTTGCTTAGATGTGATGTTGGGGGATCTGATTTAGGGGTGACCTTGTAGAGTAGGGTTGATGGTTGGACTTGATCATCCCAGGGGTCTTTTCCAACCTGAGTGAGTCTAAGATTCACATCCACGGCTGCAGGGAAGTGACACACACCTGCAATTTCCGTGCATCTCACTCATTTCTCCATCTTCACCCCCTCACTGAAGTTAAATACATGTGACTGGGTCTTCAGGACCGCCAGCGACAGAGAGGCAAATAAATATGTTGCAGAGCAAACCTCAGTCCCTTGAGAGCAGGAAATCCACAGCACTACAAGAAGAATGACGGTGTGGTTCACACCTCCAGCACCATCTTGGTAAATAAAAGCAGAACAAATGAGTTAATTCGATGATGAAGAGGAACCACCAGCTCTGTTGCCAGGTCCAGAGCTTTTTGTTAACTGTTTCCAACATGGATACAGGTTCTTCCAGTTCCTTCCCAGTGGATTAGGGGCTGACCTGCTTTGGAAAGCATCAAACACTTAACCTCCACTGCCTCCCCACACAAATCCAAACTTTTCAAGCTCTTAGGAGGCATCGCTGGCTTTTCCTCTTCTTTATCTCTGGGATGTGGGAGACCCATGATCAGCATCTCTCCCTGCCACAGAAACTGAGGGATAGTGTTTTGCTTGAGATCGTATGCTGGAGCATGAGGTACGCAGGGAGGAGAAGGATCCCTTTAGAGAGCTAATTACAATTCTGCAGCCTTGGCCTTAGCTCCTGTTGCTCTACAGCAAATCATCCTGAAGGGATGTGCTGCTGTTCAGGGAGCACCAGAAGAAAACCTGTTATAGCAAGAAGCAGGAAAACCAACAGCCTGGTCTAGAGAGGCTGGAAGTAGATGACATTTAGGATGTCTTCCAACCTAAACCATTCTATGGCTCCACAACTCTACATCTGGAGCATGGGCATCTCAGGTAAACAGAAGTCTAGGGTCTCACTTGAGTCGGGCACTTTGCAAAGCTCAGCCTAGCTCGGCTCTTCTCTGCTCATGGGATGGGTGCGTGGTGGACACTGGTTGGCCCAGACATATGAGGGGACTGGTGTTGACACAGACCAGGGCTGGCCCACACCCATTGTGTCAAGCGTGACCATGACCACCATTTCCACGGTGGCCTTCACAGCAGCCAGCTCTCCCATGCAGAACTCGAGGCTGGGTTGCCAAGCGCAGAAGCCCAAGGGGACAAAGCTGGTGACTAGGCTCAGAACCAAAGCGGCCTGGGCTGGCTGTGGCTTTGCCCTGATGCAATCCATTCATTGCTGCAGCTTGAAAGAACCAAGGCAGAGATAATAGCCGTGGGAGTTACAAACCAAAGTCAAGCCTCAGCTGAATCAGCAAGAGAAAAGCCTCTGATTTCAAGGGGGAAACTTTGTGGCACAGGAGGAATCGCTCTCCCTGCTTTACTTGCAGCGTGCAGCATCCCCCGAGCTGCTGTGCCCAGCTCACGGCAGCCCGGGGCCTGGGCAGGGCTGCACTAGCTGGAGTAAACCCCTCGCATTCTCGGAGGTGGAAGGACGGCCCCGTTTCGCCCCCATCGTCTAACAGTTTATTAACAACAGAGACACCGAAGCCTGCCCGGGCGAGCGGCGCCCTGGCTCGGCTGGTCCCTCTGCTCCGCGGGCTCCGGTGCCCTCTAGTGTCGCGGACGGCGAAGGCGGTGCCCGGGAACCCTCGGCCGGCCGCGGATGGAACCTCCCAGGGCTCTGCTTCTCGCCCCGTCGGGGGGTTGGCGGGGCCCGAGGCTCCGCTCCCTGCCCCGGGGGCTGGAGGACGGGACAGAGTGAAGCGCGGAGGAAGGCTCCAGCGCGGGGCTACCTAGAGGAACAACCCCTTGCCCTCTGGGCTGCCTTATCCCGCTCCTAAACTGGGTTCAGGTGGCTCCCGGACCAAGGGCAGCCTGTTCATCCCGCCCCAGTCTCGGAACGTCGGGGCGGGAGCAGAAAGGAAAACAAAGGCTGTTTTCTCAAAGAATGAGGCTTCCACCGCTATTTTAGTATCTTTTAACGTCAGGAGCCAAATGCAACAACGAAAGGAAAACAGCTCGACATCGTGGAGGCAGAGGCCTCAGCGGGAAAAAGACAGGCGCAGGGAACTGCTGCAACCAGCCATGTGGGGAATGGAAATGAGGGCTGGGAAGGGCAGGCTGTGTGCACAACGTTAATTCCTTTTGTCTGGCTCCCTGTGCTCCTGGTGACACGGGATTCCTGCTACGTGGAGCCAAATTCTGTTGAGCAAACAAAGTGAGGGAATCTGGGCTTGTGGATAGAATAGAGTCATAGGATCTATGAAAGGAGGTTGTAGCGAGGGGAAAAGGGGAAAGAAACAAACAAAACCACCCAGCAGGGGCTGCAGATGCACACAGGGCCCCTCTGTGGGCAGTGCACATGTACCGCGGGGGTCGAAGGGCTTGGCAGCCTCCTGATTTGCTCTCCTCCTCTCTCAGGAAGCCCTCACCGTTGTCTTCTCCTCCGTCCGCTATAAATGTGAGCACAGGTTTATAGCAACAAGCAATGAGAGGCCGTTCTGCTTTCGGCCCTCTCCACTCCAGGCTGCTCAAACCACGCAGAGATTCCTGCTCCTAGAAGTCCAGAGGGTGAGCAGGCTGCAGCCAACCCCCACACCGTGAATCACTGCAACGTGGGGAACGATAATGAAACGCAGACGTGGCTTCCCACCGAGACAAAAGGGGCCCGAGCTGGGACAGCCCCTCTCACCCACCTCCTCTCGCCCTGCAGGAGGTCGCTTGCGCCCCACCCAAGAGCCACCTATTAGGCTGCCTAATTGCCTCAGCCAGATAAATGCTGCCCGGCTCACCCTTGGGAGAGAGCTGCAGGAAAGGGCTTATTACTCGCAGCAAATTGGGACGTCTCCATGGAAAGGGGATGCTAAGGGAGGGTTTGCATATTCCTAGCCCCGCTTTGGTTAGGTCCGAGACCGGGGCTAGCCGCCTTGTACAAAGCCATCCCGTCGGTGCCCGGTGCACTCACCCTGCCGGCGCTGCGAGAACAGGGATGAGATCCCCTTCCCCAGAGGGCAGACTTTGGGCACAAACAAGAGAGAGCGTCTCTAGCTCAGGCACCGTGGTTTTGTTTCAGATACGCAGTTTCCATCTGCGGACGCATTCACCAGCGCTACCGGGATGCCTCCTGCTCCGACCCTTCGGGAGAGGAGAAGGGGCCGCAGTGGTAAAAATCCCCCCACCCTCAGTCTGTCCTTTCGCTAACCCCAAGTTTCCCCGCGCCTCCCTGGACGGGACGCCCCTGCGCCACATGGGGTAGAGCCCGGCAGCCGCCCTGGAGGGTTGATTTGAACCACCACCTCCTCATCGAGCGATCAATCCACCGGCACCGCCGGCACTTGGGAGCGGGGCGTGGGGAAGAGGGAAGCCACGTCGGGGAAAGTGTCGCCCTTGCCTCCGAAAGGGGCCCTGGCAGGCGGGACACAGCGGTCGGGCTCCCCGCTTGCAGGGCCAGGCTGGCGTTAGCCGGCAGCTTTGCCAGTCCCCCAGTTTGCAAGTTTGTTTTTTTTCCACTGGGTCTTGTGAGATCCAACGTGGAGGCCGTTAACGACGGCTCGATAATGAGCGCGACAAAGGCATTATTCAAATGAGCAGGTAATTGCAAACAGAAGGCACCTCCTCCCCTTCCCTTTTGCTCTTTTTGTTTGTTGCGAGACTAACTCTCGCTTTACAGCCCATCCTGACGGTCCTACGCCGGGAATCACCTCCGCTACCTCAAACCAGGTCTGTTCACGTCGATAAATCACACGGCCTGAACCCGACGGGGCCGGGCTGGCTGGCAGTGGGGCAAACAGGCTGTTGCTGCTGCAGCAGCATCTTCGCGTCTCTTAAATGTGCGAGAGCCCACAGCTCTGGCTCAAGTCACGGTAGGACTTTGCCCTCCGCAAATGAAGGGGTTCAAGCTGCTGGGTGCGCTTGTCTCTCCCTCCCCTTGCGGAGAATTCCGGGGTGCGGTGGTGGCTTTTTCTTCTTGCTCCCTAGCTCGTTGGTTTTTGGGGTTCCCCCCCCGGCCACGTCTTTGACTCACTGGGAGCCTGTTGTTTATTCACAAGTATTACGGTATCCTGTTAGCATTCCGACCAGGGGCTGCTCACACATCTGACTCCGATGATTTCCTGGAGGAACATGTGGAAGCAATAGCAGGCGGCGCACTCACCGGAGCCGAGGATGCTCTTCCCGGAGGGCGCGCAAAGGGCCGGGAGCACCGTCGAGGACCCTGCGAGCCCAGCCAGGGGGCACCTCAGCCTTGGGCGTGTTTGTCACGGGAATCGCTTCTCGTTTCTGCCCTCTGTTTCCTTCGGGGCATCTTCGCTTCAGTAGCTTAATTCTCCCACGCTTGGAAAAGAAAAACCCCGAAACACAACGAAGCAACAACCAACCCACCAGATCCTGGAGCTCGACTTTAAGGACAAACTTTTCTTCCGTTTAATACTAAAAAAAAAACCACCCCCAAAACCAACTACAGAGGTGCTGGGGGAGGAGGTGGGAAAAGCCGGGCCAGAGCTCCGGTGCCCTCCCGGTGCGCGGCGGGTCCGCGCCGTTCGTGAGGCTGCACCGCCCCCTCGTCCCCAGCCGCCGCATCGCCGCGGAGCCCCGCTTGCACCTCTCCGCAGCGATCCCGCAGCAGACGGGCTGCTCCGGTAGGTCCCCGGCAGCTCCCCAAGGCTACCCCTTATCGCCAGCAAGATAACGACGGCCGACAGAACCAGCGGTACCCTGTGGGGATCACAGCCCCGTTTGGAGAGGGTTCGAACAGGACGGACGCGGACGTGCGCGCTGCCCTCGCCTCGGCGGGCACCCCCGGACCGCGGGGGTTGTCTCTGCAGGGGTCGCTTTGCACTGGATGATAAGAGCTGTCCCGGTCCCGTCGGAGCAGAGGCGTTCGGAGGGGCTGGCTCCTTGGCGAGGGTTACCTTTCGTTGTGTCTTTCATTCATAAGCGTTTGCAATTCATCTCTCCCCCTCTCTCTGCGCCTCTTGCTCCTGGCGAGCTCTCGGCCGTCCGTCCAGCTCTCTAGCCCAAACCCAAGCTCAAAGGGGCGCACAAAGGACAGAAGGAAGCCGCAAATTCGTTTCCAGATCAAACCCCCCATCCATAAAACCCACGAGGTGACCACGGACACCGAGCCTTGGCGCTGCGACCCGCCGTCTAGAGGGACTGAGGAGGGAGGGGAGGCTCATTCATGAAATTGGGAGCACTCGGAGTTTTCAGCAAAGTTTTTTTGGGGGCTTTTTTTTTTTCCTTTAAATTTTTCTCCCCCTGCAGTGCAAAAACTCCTTGCTTTCCCCCCCCTCCCCTTTCCTACCCCTCGCCCCTGCCATATGGCTAACCAACCCCCTCCCATGAGAGCCCAGTGAAATCTGGAGGCAGAGACCGGCCCCACTTCCTGCGTAAGAGCCTCCCGTCGACGCTCCCGTCTCCGGTCGCGGGGCTGGGGGCGCTGGGAGAGCCAGGGTGGCTCTTATTGTGAAGGGGCTGGACGGGGAGAGGGGGGGGCTTCATTTCCTGACAGCTATTTACTTAAAGCAAATGATTAGTTTTGGAAGGATGGACTATAACATTGAATCAATTACAGGACGCGGGTTGTGAGACCATTACAGTCGGAGCGGGAGGCAGGGAGCGAGCGCGGCGGAGCGGGGAAAAGTCACAAAAGACGTGGACATATTTTGGATATTTTACAATCTGCAGGAGCGAGGCTGCGGATTATAAAGGAAAAGGGGAAGGTAAGCCATGAGGAGCAGTTTCCTCACCTTTTTTTCTTGTTTTCATCCTTTTCTCCTGCTTGCTTTTTTTTTTTCCCCCCTTGGAGCTTTTAATGTCATTTTTTTTTTTTCCTCGTCGCACCTTTATTTGATGGTTGTTGGTTTGTTTTTTTCGGGTTTGGGTTTTGGGGTGATTTTTTTTTTTTCCTTTCTTTTCCCCAAAGCTCCTTCCCGCGGGGCGGCGGGGTTACTGGTCGTCTCCGCGGAAGGGAGCGCGGAGCCAGCGCTCTGCGGGCCGTCGGGGCGCGGCAGCGAACGGCGCGGGCAGCGCTAATGACAAACACATTGGGACGGCCGGGCATCGGCTGCATTCCTGTCGCGGGGGCGGAAGAGACCGGCCAGGGCTCCGCGGGCAGCGGCGGTGCCCACCCGAGGTGGTGGTGGGGGAGTGACACACGCACCGACCAAGCGAGCGGTACCCCCCGTCTGTTCGCATCCCTCGTTTCCTTCATCTCTCAGCTCTCCCGTCCCTTCCCCCACCCTTTGTTTTTCACCACCTTGTCCTCTTCAGATCCCCCTTTCCCACCTCACTCGTCCTGACCCGGTAGCCTAAAGTGCCCCGGGATCCCGGGTTGGGGCGACCACAGCAGCCCCACCTCTCCCCCCAAAGCAACCCGATCTTCATCCCTGCGCGCCCCGTCTTTGTTTTTACACGTCTCCGCGGAACGCAAGATGCTGAGTTTAGTGAGAACTGGTACCTGGAGCCCTTCCAGCTTACAGCCTCCTCTCGCAATGGGGACGCCAACCCTACCGCACGTCTCGCCCTGCCGCAGGAGCCCACCTCCTCCTACCCCGGGGCCAGGAGTCGTCTTCGTGGCCACCGTTTGGATTTTGTCGAAAGCGGAGCTCGCAAACTCGCCAGCCTCTGCCAGGCTGGAGTCCCCTGGAAAAGTCCTAGGAGCTAGTAGGAAATGGCTTTTTGGCTCTCCGCGGCATTGCTCAACATTTTTTGGACGCGGATCCCGCAGCCGTTCAGTTCCAGACAACAGGACTTGGACAGCTTTTCCCTGGAGCAAGCAGCGACAGAACTAGCGAGGCGGGTGCAGCCACAAGCCCCCGGGGCTTTGCCCGTGTCCCGGCGGACAGACAGACGGCTGCGGGGCAAAGACGAGGGCGATGCCCTGGCCCCTGCTTGCGCCGGGTGTATGTCTCCAGCTCTCCTCGACAGCATTTTCGACGAGACTCTCGCAAACGTTCCAGATCCCTGGCGCTCCCACTGAAACCCAAGGCTGCGCGCCCGGGGTCGCCAGGGCATCGCCTCAGCCCGGGTGAGGACCAACGGAGCCGTACCCAGGACTGCGGGCAAGTCGCCCTCTCTCGGTCCCGCGGCTCAGAGACGCAGCACAGTCCCCGCCGAGACCCCCGCGCCCTCAGGCTTCGCGCCTTGCTCGACGGAGAGGGCTGGAAAAGGAGCCTCAGGTCGCAGCTCCAGCAGAATAACCCAGTGCCGGGGTTAAAACACGGCTTCGCTCTGCTCCTCTCCGTCTGCTCTACCCCGCTCTTCGCTTTCTTACCTACTTCGCATTAAAAAAAAAAACCCCAAAAAAAAAACGAAAAAGAAGAAAAAAGAGGGGGGAAAAAATTGCTCCGGTTTGGCAAAAACTTTCCTATTGTTTTCCCGGACAAACAGCGAAGTGACTGGGAGCTGCTGTCTCCGCTAGGTTTGCCCGGTGTCCCGGGAAGCCTTTGATCCGCAGCGGTGGTAGTGGTTGGGCTCCGTCGAGGGGCGCTGACCGAGGGAGGGCGGCGGCAGTGCTGCTTTCCCACCCCCTAGGGGCTACCGTTCGCCCACCTCCCCCGACCCCACCACAGATCCCGCTGGCTGTTGGCTCTTCCCGACATCTCCCCGACGGGGCGCATCGGGGGATGGCGGCGGCTGGTTATCCCCTCGGCTTCTCCCAGGGCTGATGCAGAGCCCAGCTGGGGTCTCAGCTCTGGTGCCTTAACTCCACGTCTCTGGGAATCAAGGCAAGGAGACGGGCATCAAAGGTTCCTCTTTTCGTCGGCTGATCAAAACCTGAACTGTGGAGATTCGACTCTTTACCTCTGGGTGTAGAAGCGCTAGGGGAAAGATCTCTCAGCAAGGGACTTCGGCTTTAACGTCTGGTTAACAAAGAGCATTTTAGAAAGGCCCCTCAGCCAAACAGCGGTTTAGCCAACCTCAAAGCTCGAAAACAAAGAAGTCTGAAGAAAAACAAGATGGCACAAAGCACTAGGATTTAGCAGCCCACAAGCAAACCGTCTCTCCCAGCCTGCAGGCGCTCTCCCACTGCTTTAAAGTGAGACCCCTTGTTCTGGGACTCATCCCCAGGCACAAGGGGCAGGAGGTATGCCAGTCCAGCTGCCACAGGACGCCGGGGCCACCCTTGCTGGTATTTGCTCCTCGACGTGTGGAAGTCTTTGTGCAGCTGTGGGAGTATTATGCAGGCACTAGGTTTCAAGAAAGCAGGAAGTAGTAAATATTTTAATGAAATACCTCTCCTCAGCCCTACAGTACCGAGCTGCGATCGGAGAATACAGACAGAAAAAAATCTTGCACACCCCAGACACTGCAGGTTATTTCCAGCTACAATTCATCTACCATTGAGGGTGAAAAGTATAACCCTACACGATCCTCGCTTGCCTCCCCGGAACGTCGTGGCCACAATGGCCTTGTTTCTGCCTGTAAACGCTGAATGTTTTATGAGAATCATAGAATCATTCAGGTTGGAGAAGACCCTTGGGATCATAGAGTCCAACCATCAACCCTACCCTACAAGTTCACCCCTTTAAGAAGGTGTTTGCTTTGTTTTAAAAGGAGGGAGCAATTCCTGAGAGGTTGTTTTTACTGGTGGTGGTGAGAGAATCACCCACCACCAAACAATCCTTTCTCTCCCTCTTGCCTTGTTCTCCTGCTTGACTCATCTCTTTCAGGCCAATGAAGCTTTGCAAGGGCACCCAAGGGAAAAGTTTCCAACAGCTAGTACTTCCTAGCTCTTGTGATCAAGAGAGATGCATTACTTCTCACTGCAGTGCCGAGCACTTGAAGTGGGCTTTGAGGTGCTATTTGATCCCGAGACCTAAGTGAGACGTGTTCCTTGGAAGTGACAGACGACTTTCTGTTTGCAGTGGGACTCTGGCAAATCCTTTTTGGATCCACTTTACTGAGTCTAAATTTCTCCCCAGCTTTAGCTCTACGACTGATGGAGGCTGTCCTTGAGGGTTAGGCTGAGTAGAAGGCTTGTCGTGCAGCAGCCATCACTGTGTGTTCTGCACAGCCCCCCAAAGTGCAGGATCTCTGCAGAAGCCCTGCAGTGGGCCAGTCCCAGTGTGTGATTATTCCCACATGCAGGCGATGCTGGAACAGAGGAGGTTCCACACTGATAAGAGAAGGAACTTCTTCCCAGTGAGGGAGACAGAGCCCTGGAAGGGGCTGTCCAGGGAGGTTGTGGAGTCTCCCTCTCTGGAGACTTTTAAAACCTTCTTGGACATGTTTCTGTGCAACTTGGTCTAGGTGATCCTGCTGTGGCAGGGGGATTGGACAGGATGATCTTTTGAGGTCCATTCCAATCCCTAATATTCTTCAGTTCTCTGGTTCTGTGGTTCCTGTGTGACTCAGTCTAGCTGATCCTGCTATTGGACTAGACGATCTTTTGAGATCCCTTCCAATCCCTAATGTTCTTTGGTTCTGTGGTTCCTGTACAACTCAGTCTAGCTGATCTTGCTCTGGCAGGGGGATTAGACTAGATGATCTTTTGAGATCCCTTGCAGTTCTTAATGTTCTGTGGTTCTGCAGTTCCTGTGTGACTTGGTCTAGTTGATCCTGCTCTGGTAGGGAGATTGTACTAGATGACCTTTTGCGGTCCCTTCCAGCCCCTAACATTCCGTGGTCCTGTGAAGCAAGCCTCATCCTAGGAGAATGTTCATACCAGTCTTTTTCACTGAAGAAACTTTGTTTGAGCCTTTCTCCAGCAAAATGTTCACATCCAGCTGCTGGTGCTGCAGAGGGCAGCTCTGCTCTTCTGGGAGCAGAATCGATTCCCAATTAGGGAATCAAGAACCAAGAGATCTTCCAGAAGGTCCTGTCTGAACATTGCTGTTCAGGTAGTGACATTCCACCACCAGGAGGAATTCCCTCCCCCACCCCCTACCCTTTTTTTAGCTCTTCTGGGAAGAGATCAGCCTTCCCAGAAGGACAGACTGTCACTCTGACAAAATCACCACTGAAATGATCCAGCCCTCCCGTATCAAGGGTAATCTCATCACCACGTTCCGAGAGGTGCAGTCTGACCGCAGCCCTGTATCTTCTGTAAATACAGAGCAGTAGGGAGTGTTTGCGTTGGTGGGGTTTTGGGGGTTGTTGTTGCTTCTAAAGAAGAGAAATACACCGGTGAACTCGCATGACAAAAGAAATGTGAATTTGAAGTTGATCCGGGAGATCCGATGTTAGGTTCCATCTGCTACGCTGGCAACTTGGGTCGCCTTCTGCTCGAGCAAACGTTCGGCTCTGTAGGATGGATCCACATTGCCATCCTGTGGCCAAGAGCATCAACTGACGTGACTGGGGAGCTTGAGGGAAATGAATCGGATTCAGCGTCCAGTCTTCTGCTAGACCACAGAGTCACAGAGCATTAGGGTTTGGAAGGGACCTCAGAAGATCGTCTAGTCCAAGCCCCCTGCAGTCAACGAACCCCTTCTTGGTAGGAAGCCATCGCTTGGCAACGAGTGCCTGGAAGATTGACTCCTCGCTGATAACAGTCCTTTAGATGTTCCTCTCCTGGTTGTTTTTGTTATCACTAAAGCACACAAGAGAGATACCAGGATTTCACTCAGGTCCTTTCCAAACGCAGCGGTTAAAGCAGATGCGATGACTGTTTTACCTTGGGGAGTCCGGCTTCCCCTGCGGAGAGACGGCCACCCCGTCACGGCACTGTTGAGCTTTCCCTATACGCACCTGTGCGTCTATTCTAGCAGCCTTCAAGGTCTGTAAGGAATTAAGGTTGGCTCAAACTCGTGTTATCTATACATTAATAATGGGCTTCAGCTTGCGTAGACCCGACAGCTCCAGCAGTGATTGCACTGGTGAAGGTTTTGATGGGGCTGTGTTAGGACCTGGACCACCCTACGTACTCATTTGGGGTTGAGATTTGGGTGGCTTAGGAGGAAGAGGGCTGCTCCTCCGTAAGGAATCACAGAACATTAGGGATTGGAAGGGACCTTGAAAGATCATCTAGACCAATCCCACTGCCAAGGCAGGTCAAAGCAGCCAAAGAAGTACCTACAAAAACTAGGTGGTTGTAAAGAAAAGCACGCTAAGCATTCCTGCTGGAGGTTGTGGGACTGAGGAAACTCTCTCTCTCCCAGAAATGTGATATCTTACCTACAGTAAATGAACATCTGGAGTATTGTGTCCAGTTCTGGGCCTTCAGTTCCAGAAGGACACAGAGCTGCTGGAGAGTCCAGCGCAGAGCCACAGAGATGATGGAGTGGAGCATCTCCCTGCTGAGGAAAGGCTGAGGGAGCTGGGTCT
>JAOXOE010026971.1:0-19833 GCA_028565055.1 Phoeniculus purpureus
CCTAGCTTCCTCCCCCTCCCCCTCCCGTCTCGCCGCCCCCTGCGCTGAGCCCCGCCGGCAGCAGCGGCAGCGCATGGGCGCAGGGCGGGGGCCGCGCTCTGTGTGGTGATGGGGTTGGAGATGCAGATGGGGAGGGCAGGTTGTGCTGCTCGACGGGCCGCGGTGCCTCCAGAACCGCCCGCCCCGGCTGGGTCTCGCTGATGGGGACCCGGGGCAGAAATCCCCCAAAACACGGGTAGGGGCTGGAAGCCAAGGAGGAAGCTTGGCACCCCTGGAGGGCGCAGCGCTGTGTCTCAGCCGGTGGCCTGCCCCTCCAGAGCTCTGCTGGGCTCTTCTGGGCACAAGAGCAGTTTCGAGGTCTTTCGGCTGGGTAGTTCACCTCTGCAGAGGTGACTACAGCTTCCAACAGCCTCCGCAGCTCGCTTTCGTTTTCAGATTGGTTAGAATGTTCCCGGATAAAACCTGTTTTAAAAGCAGCCTTGGTGAAGGTCGGGAGTTGTAGTCGGTTCTGCTCCTAGCACTTTTCTCTCTGGGAGGAGACTAACTGGGGCAGGGTCAGTTTTGGTGCTGTTGACATTCTCTTCGATCCCTTCCCTACTTGCCACAAGAGGCTGAATAAGACTGGGTAAAATAATCCTGTTTCTA
Source organism: Phoeniculus purpureus (assembly GCA_028565055.1). NCBI lineage: Eukaryota > Metazoa > Chordata > Aves > Bucerotiformes > Phoeniculidae > Phoeniculus > Phoeniculus purpureus. The sequence continues at coordinate 646 of JAOXOE010026971.1, forward strand.
ATTACATTGGAATGTAAAGCGAGGCCTTAATAGTGATTGAGCGAACGTATTTTCAAGGAAACTTTCCTGCAGAAAGAAATGATGAATTTGAAAAGTTTTTCTCTTTATACCCTGTTTCAATGGGACTTGCTTTCTTTCGTCATCTAGAAGATTCACTTAGATCATGTCAATCTGTATGTAACTGCCCCAACATACCAATCCTGGGACAGCTGATAGCTGATGCAGTTTGTCAGCAGGGCTGGCTCCCACCTCACATCAGACCCAGGGCCCTGGAGAGCTGCTGATTATTCATTACAGCAAGAGCATGAATTGTGTGAATACAAACTTCCCTCTGGCCATCTGCCACTGGGACTTAGCTTTTCCTGGGGATACACCCCACCATCCCAGCTAGCAGAACTTGTCATTACTTGGCTCTTTTTATGGTAGCGTCAGTTAACGCTCTCCAAAGACCAGGCCTGGTACCTCATGCCACGCTGCCTGCCAGCACCTGTCTCCTGATGGTAACTGTTGGCTCTTACGGCCATGATTTCTTTAGCCTGGTGACCCAGAGCTGATGCCGCCTTTATCTCATAGCAATTCCCCCAGGCACTAGTTTTGCTAACCTTTTGTCCTAGCAATCATGCTTATGTTGGGGATGATGCCACCAGTATTGCCCTTTTAAAAGAATCCCCCAGCCCAGACGCGGGAACCCTGCTTTCACAGATTTGATCGTTGCTGTTTAAACACAGGAGGGTGTTTAATATTTAAACTGATTGTGAGCACTTTCTGCTGGAAGTGCCTACTACAACAAACCAAACCTTCTGGTGTGATTAATGAAATCCATTGTGGCATTAGTTTTCATCTCTAATGTTTCTTTCAGTGTATAAAACAAAAATAGATTATACTGAGATGGCATTAATCCCCAAACAAAGCCTGAAACAAACCCCACAGCTGTTAGGAGAGGGACAGAAATAAAGCTATTGCCTGGATGAAGAGAAAAAGCACATCTAAGTCAGTGCCATGTCTTTAGATATGCCATCATCTCAGCCAGGTGTCTGAGTGGGCTTAATGCTCATGTGGGGCTTGTTGTCTGCAAAACATAACAGCGTTATTGTGAGTAACCTTGGATTCAAGCTTTGTGCACAGCATGACCTGCTATTAATTTCCACTTAAAAAAATTTCCACTGTCCCATGAATTTAATTATCAAGTTGACTTTCTAGAACTCTATTAGATTACTGTTTTTAAAACCTCTGCTCTATGTTACTTTAGAATCATAGAATCATTCAGTTTGGAAAAGACCCTTGGGATCATAGAGTTCAATCATCAACCCTACTCTACAAGTTCACCCCTAAACCAGATCCCCCAATACTACATCTAAGTGACTTTTAAACACATCCAGGGATGGTGACTCAGCCACCACCCTGGGCAGCCTATTCCAGTGCCTGACCACTCTCTCCATGAAGAATATTTTCCTGATGTCTAGAAAATAAAATACCAGTATTTTATCTTGTACATGTTTTCCTGTTAAAATACCCAAGAAAAACTGGTCAGAATACAACAGTGCAAGTCCTTTATGGTTGCATGGTGGCATTATCTGTTGGGATTCTAAAACGTCTTTCAGTTAGAGCTGGGGCAGGTGCTGTCCATAGGTGGACACCCAACTCCTGTTTCTGCTCTCCCCTATTTAGCCTTAGTTATAGTCTTTGGAGACCCCCAGCTTAAAAAAAAGAACGAGTTAAAAAAAACACCTTATGTTTGATTCATTTTACTTAAGTTGCGCTGCTCAAGCCTGATGTGAGACTTCTTAGGTACTGCAAATAACGGATAGTCCTTGTGGAGAACTGCAGCACAGAAGGTTCCTGTGCATATAGTACAAACTATCTTTTAGCGTGGGAATCACCAAAGGGGTGACCCTTTCTGAAGATGCAAAAAAAGGCCAGACTGATTCAAGCACACCGTGAACTGAAAGCAAGTGACTAATGCAAGTGATGTCATCACATAACACAAAGATGTCACCTTGCCCAGAACAACTGTAGTATTTCCTAATACTACAACTCTGTAATATTAGTAAACAAGCGTTAACATAAAGCATTGGTGTAAGAGGAGCAATCTTGTTTCCTTGCTCAGGTGAAAAACTCACAGGTCTGTGAAAGAGCATTAGCAGAAGTTTCTATCCTGCGTGGGGAAGAAGGGGCAGCACTGATTTGTCACTCAGTAGTTTCTCCTCCTTGCTTTTCCCCATCCCACATTACCCGATTCAGAAAATGCACCACAGGGATGGTTAGAGAATTTAACTCGAGGAGCTATTCAGGGCAATCTGCCAGTGCAATGCTCTCTGCTAAACAGGTTCCTAAAGGAGGAAGACACTGAACCAGGCAATCCAGCTTAAGCTATGGGTATGGCAGTGTGTATTGTCCTCCCCAAAGGGTCAAGGAGAGGTGAGCACTAATCTGTACAGGCTCTTCAAGCCCAGTGTCAAGTGGATTGTTGAAGCTGGTGGTTTGAAATGAATATTCTGCCTTCCAGGGATTTCACTTGTTGGTCTCTTCATGATGGGAGTGTGGCAGAGGGTCTGGACCTTTAGTAGTTACCCCAACAAGTACTCAGATATGTAAGACTGTAAATTAAGCTGAACAAAGTATTTTTCACGCATTGGAAAAGACACAAATCCAATAAAATCCATGTGCTTCAATCAATACTTTCACCTTGGCTGTGAGGGCAGCTCTCCAAAAACAAGTACTGCAAGAGATCATCCTTTTGTATTTAGAGTAAGGGGAGAAAAAGACAGGTTGTGAGACATCCACAGCCAGACATGTAAAAGCAGATGATTGTCCTGTGCTTTTAAAGTTGACTGTGGTGAGAAGAGGGATTCCCATCAGCATATTTAATCTTCCTGTCAGTGGGCTGACAGTCTTCCAGAGGAGGCAGCACAAGCCATCAGATTTCTTTTGCCATGCACTCTCTCTCTCTCTCTTCTTTGTCAATGACTAATTGTTTAGGGTTTTTTTTCTCCTTTCTTTACTGCACTTTCTTTCCAACAAATGTTGTGTTGTTCTGGTTGTTTCTGTACCTCCTTGCTGAGGTGTTTCAGTGTGCCGCAGCCTCCTGCTGCTGCAATATGGGCAGCGAGAGGTACAGGCAGCCTAAGAGAGTTTGCTCAGTTTGCACTTGCCCATATGAATAATTAAAGGAAATACGTGCCTTGTGTTTGAAGCAGCCCAGAACTGCAAAGCCAGAGATAAAACTCGTATGTGACCTTTTTTACTCTTTGCTTCTCTGATGTCCAAAGCCATCCTGTAAGTGTGTACCCAGATTTTCCTGGTGCTGGGTAGAGAAAATACAAGACGGGAAAGTGTATTTGCAGAGGTTGATTAGAGAGAACAGAAATTTCTGGATCAACAGAAGGGAAAAGAAAGCTGTTATGCGTGTTAGCCAAGTAACATGCAGTAAAATAAGAGTCCACTCTGATACTTCCAGAGGCTCCAGACCCCCACAGAGCTTCCAGCAAGTTTGTTGTTTCTTAGAGTTATCAATATTACATTGGTCATAGCAGGAAAGCCACTCACCCACCAGGGTGACTCATAACATCAAAGTCAGGGGAAAAATCCCTTACCTGCAAAGGATACAAAGCATAGCCTGGGTTACTCAGGACTGCCTGAGGACAGAGCCAGCAGCTACTCACCCTGTGTGTAGGGAGCAAGGTATGCAAATGGGGAAAAAACAATGTAATGGCACATATGAGTATCATGCTGAGACATCCTTGCAAGAGATGTACTGTGCTTACCTGTACCAGAGCTTTTAGTCATAGTCACTGTTTTGAATGCAATGTTTGGAAGCATGCTGTCATGTTCTCTGCAGAACCAAGTTTGCAGTGCTGGGAACAAGCAGAATTCAGGAGCTTGTGGAGTTGCAGGGCCAGTATTTCAAGCCAGGCAGTTTGGGGGACCACATTGGCAATCTGACTTTGTTTCACACCTGGCTCTGACCAGCCATATGACAGACGTGCTACTTTGCATCTAGGGCTCCTTCATGACTTACCATGCTCCAGGTAGTCTCTGGACACAGACAGGGTCCAAGCTGGCTCCCTCTTACTGAGAAAATCCTTACCCCAGAAGGGCTTGAGGCTTGGGTTTGCCTTCAGCACTGTGTTGCAGACATTGCTCAGAGAGGCTGCAGCACTGCTTCTCTTTTCTTTGAGTTTTCCCAGCTGGAGAAGCTGCAAAGAAACAAATGTCCCAGGAACATGGTGAGCACAACAGGGTCCCAAGCAGACTTGAGACAGGGCTGTTGCAGGCTGGGCACCGCAGGCCTACTTGGGAGATGTTAGGTCTGAGCACTTCTATACAAACCTAGCCCTGGTCTGCAGTCCACAGAAGATGCTAAGATGAAATGGCTCCATGGGTGCGTGTAGATGTACACCTAGAGTAGACCTGTTCTTTTTAATGAAAGAGGTGTTCTATGCAGGGGCTGTTACTCTGTCTTGAATCTAATAGCACTGCAGTGCTTGACAAGACTTTGTGGAACAAACACCCCGATTAAAAAGGAAAAGGTAGCCTGTGAATGACAGACATGAAAATGAAGACACAAGCTGAATGAGACGTTCTTGCTTCTACTTCATTATAGACAATTAGGTCCTAAAACTATCTGTTGTGGTGTTGGCTGTGAAGTTCTGCAGCCAGTAAATGACTGGGCATGGTTTTGTGTTTTCTTGTGGGAAAAATTTTCCTACCATCTTTCTCTGCTTCTTAATAGGAGTGTTTGCTTCTTATGGATACATTGCAATTAATGATGACTCTTGTTAGGAGCGGTGACCTTTGATTTAGCCCTGTTGGATTGTAACTGGCCCTGTTGGCATGAAGCAGTCTTGGTCTTCATGCAGCCTTCTTCACGCACTGTTGTGGTTAATTATTTAATGATAATGGCAACTCTGCCAGGTATTTTTGCTTCATTGAGCAATTATGTTGTTATGGAGACTGGTATTCTATAAATTATCTGAAAAGTGGCCTGATTCACTTCTTGGGAATAAGATATTTGAAAGTAAGAAGTATAGTATAACAGTTTCTAAATTAGCTATATATTTATTAGTTTAATCCTTTGGTCCTATTAATGATTTGGCGCAAATACCAGCATCTTCACAACCACGCAGGGTCTGGTCAGTTGTCCCTCTTTAGAGAATGTGTGACCAGTGGATACGCACTGCTGAAGATCAGCTCCTTCCTGCTTGTGCTCAAGTGACCTTATGGGTATAAGCTGGATTGTAGAATGTTACACGTAATTATGAGAAGGAACTTCTTCACAGTGAGTGTGATGGAAATAGGCTGCCCGGGGGGTTGCGGAGTCTTCTTCTATGGAGATGTTTAAAACCTGCCTGGACATGTTCCTGTGTGACTTGATCTAGGGGATCCTGCTCTGGCAGGGGGTTTGGACTGGCTGATCTTTCAAGGTCCCTTTCAATCCCTAATGTTCTGTGGTTCTGTGACCTCCCCTCCCAACTTTGCCAGGTGTGGAGAACATTTCTATGTTCTGTCTGCAGGGCTCGTGAGCCTGGCGCTGGCAGTGCTGTGACCAATGCTTGCATATGGCTGTGGCAGGAAGGATGCATCCTATAGCCTTTGAGATCAAGATTTATGTGGGACTGAACAATATGAGGTGGTGGAGTCCCCATCCCTGGAGGTGTTTAAGAAAAGACTGTATGTTGCACTTAGTGCTGTGATCTAGGTTGTGGTGATGTTAGGTCATAGGCTGGGCTTGATGATCTTTGAGGTTTCTTCCAGCCTCAATGATTCTGTGATTACAAGAGACTGATAATCTGATACAACAACCTCTTGTTCAATCATTTAAACATTTTGGAGAGTCTGTAATGCCTGAAAGAGTTTCCGTTCTACCTGCTGCTAGTTTCTTGATTTAAGGAGAAAGCAGTCTTGAGGGGTTTTTAATTTGGGGTATTTTGTCCCTTTCAGCTGGTGCAGAGTGATCCTCTTATTTAATAACCCCAAGTGCTGGGGCAAAAATCAGAGTCTGAACTGTCACATCATTAGGAGCCAGACAATCCTTCCTGCCTGGGTGGGGGCATCCTGGGTATGTACAGCACAGGTGCTTTCAGAAAGATTGTCTGCAGAACTCACCACCTATGAGAGGAGCAGCTTTTCATCCCCAGAACTGTTTATTCAGCTCTTCTGAGGAGCATAAATATGTAAGAAAACCACTGAACAGAGTAAGTTGATCTGAGTTAGCTGAAGCTCATTCTACCCTGCATTAACGTGTCAGTCAGTGCTGTTCCCCAACATCCTTCTCATTTTTCATGCTTTCAGGCTGTGATTTATTGATTTCCATTTTTTTTAAACAGTTCTTTTAAACAGGTTTAAAAAGAGCATTGTTGTCTCCTACATATTTACCTTAAGTCTGAAGTTAAGTATCTGATGTTTTTGGCAGCTGGATGTAGAGGTCAGGCAGAAGGCAGGAAGGGTGAGATGTCTAGCAATGTGCATTCTGCTAACAGGATCGTACCTGGAAACATTCACGTTTTTCACCTTTGACAATATCCATTCAAGGTGGTAAAGCCAGGTAGTGTTTTTTAATATTGTCCACATGCTAAATTGCTTTGTAGTATTTACTATATATTAACCTCTGAGAAAAAGAGTCCTGTGGTTGAAACAGCTGTTCAGAAAGAAGCCAACATTAATAGAATAACAAAAGAAGTAACAAAACTTACTATTTATTAGAGAAGTCACAATGATTTCTATGTGAAATGCCCATTCCCTCTGAAACAGCTTTTGGGAGGTGAGGTACTGCCGGTAAATGATGCCAGGACAGGGGCTGCACAGGGTCATCAGCTCCTTTGGGCCCAGAAAAAGTGGCTCTGCAGGGTGGTCCAGAGCAGGATCTCTCCTCTTGGCTCTGGAGAGCACCTGGAAATTGGCCTGGCCAAGTGGAACACTAACTACTAGCAGAATAGCTTCCAGATGAGCATTTGTTTCTCTGTCATAGTAATGGGCTTTAATTCATGGCTTGCAATCAGCCTTGCTTTCAAAATACTGAAGCCTTAGTCTCTTCAGAAAAATGAAAATCCTGTGTCTTCTCATCCTACTTGCTAGTTTCTAGATCCCCTTCATTTTGTCAGCACCTTTGTGCTTCACAAAATGGAGAGTTGCCAGCCCGATGTCTCATCTCTCTGGGGTCTGCTGCCCTCCTAACAGGTAGCGCATTTAAATTCAAAGTAGCAGACTGTAAGAGCGCAGGTCAGCCCCAGCTGGCAGTAAGAGAGATTTGTTTTGCTCACAAATGTGGTTGCATACTGCTCTATGAGAACAATTCACGGTGAAATTAAACTTGTTACAGATTATTTACATTTTAAGCTCATTAATGTCTAAGAGTTTTCAATAGAAAAAGAATTGCCAATTAATAGCTAAGACATACCGCTGAATTACAGGTATTGGTTTCTTTTGTCTAATTACCTGCAGACTGCACTGTTCTGTTGGAAAGCCAACTACAGAACTTCTTGAAGTACAGTTCAGCTCTCTTTCAGCTGGCAAATGTATTTTTTCAGGATTAAAAAGTCAATTATTTTCCATAATTTATTCTGCTCAAGGAACCTGTGCATCTTTTCTCCCCATCTGGGGACCTGTATCACCACAGAATTCTGACTTTGAAAGCCTTTGCAAAGATCCCTGAATAGTACATGTGCAATGTCATCTGCTTTTGGAGAGGCAGCAAAACCAGTATTGTCCAAAAACTATGGACCATCTCTTCCCATCCTGGGATCTCTTCTTTGTTTTTTGAGATGGACTCCTGAGGATCAAGGAAGGAGATGCTATTACACAGCTGAGTAATAGTGTTGCTATTATAAGAGAGAACCAAGAGAACATAAGCAAGAGAGAAAGATGCAGTTCCAAAAAGCTTGAGATGAACACATAAGTCACAAGAGAAACTATGATTCTACGACTCCATGATTCCAAGTGCACTTGCATTTTTAGCTGTAGCATTTGAGGCCATGGTGTAGGGCTTAGTGGGATGTTGGGCTGAGGGCTGGACTTGATGATCCTAGAGGTCCTTTCCAGCCAGGATGGTTCTATGATTCTACAACATGAAAGTGATTAGACTTACATACCAGAAAGGAAAAGGGGAGAGAAGGAATCTATATTCTGTTATTTTACTGGTCAGTTTTTAAACTGTGAGATAAATTATACTTGTAATTTAAAAAGGAAAAACTCTTTCTTTATCCCTGCTAGGAGGACCTTGTTCTCAGTCGCTGTAATTGTGTTAGGACAGAAAAATCAAAGAGTTTAACTGCTGCAAGGCATCCTCATCGTATCATAATGCCTTTTGAAACAGTAATTCAATGATTGATTAGAGGAGATCTAATCATCTAACTACATTATATGAAAAAACCAACTATAGAAAAAGTGTGATCCTCTGGGTAGCACATTCATCAGAATCTTTGCTCTGCTGCATGGGTGTGGGTGTTCCATGGAAAAGCCAACCCTTCATTCAGTACAAGGCCTAAAAACAAGCATTAAGGTTAAAAGTTTCCTATGTCTTCCTGTCTTGCTTTTCTCATTTTATTTCTTTGCGTGTATCATCGGTTGATCCTGTTGATCAGGTCTGAGATGAGATGGGATTAACCAATTAATTTAGTTAATATGTGAATGGGACAAAACAAAAAGACTGAGGAGGGTTCAAAAACCACTTAGAAAATCACAGGCAAACCCAACACCTGGCTTGATTGGGAGAAGAACATGACACATTTGGTTCACACAACACAAAAGCTCCAACAGAAAGACATACAGAGATTAATCACATGTTCTTGTACACCTGGGCTGAGCTGCTACCTCCGCTCTTCCAGGAGAAACTTCCAGCAGTTCTTTTCCTTGTTCAAATGTGATGTCCATTTTTCAGTCCCTGCATCCATTCCTCTGTGCCAACAATTTCTTTAAAGGCCACTTCCCTGTTCCATTTGCTTCCGAGCCTGTTCCAGCACACCAATTCCTATGGGCCACAGCTGGGACTCTGTTCTCCTGAACCATGGATTGCATGAAAGTGAAACCTTTCCTCTGCCTATCTCTGAGGTTCCTACTCTCTTCCCATTCAGCACGTTCCAATGGTCAAGATGGCTGCTGTACCCAGCTCCAGTGACATGTGCTTCTTGAACACAGACAAGACTGACTCCCAGCAAGAAACAGGAAGTTCCAAACTAGTCATACTGGTTTGCAGAGGCACTTATTGAGCTTGGAATTCCAAGCTACTTATCACCAGTTGCCATAGTAACTCCCCAGTCCCTCAGGACCCACCAAATTGAAACTAGAACAGTATGTTTCAAGACCTTTTAGAAAGAGCATAGACCATATTTGTTACTGACACACTCAGCATTCAGTTAACTATTTAAATCTAATATTCATCCACCCATGATCTATATGGGGGTGTAATTCAGGAATGAACATTACCTTAATAAAGTGTCTTCTGTTCTTGTTTCCCATTTTAAGATGTTGCTTTACAGAATTCCTTGCCTGCAGAGGCTAAGCAAGCTCAGTCTTACTGGAAATGACATTCATGAACAGTTAGTGCAGCCTCATTCTGAGTCTGCACCTATGGGGTGTATGAAAGCAGCGTGACCTGCAGTGTGACAAACAAGAGATGTGACAAACATGGACCTAAATATGATTCCTTGGCATTGATTGATGCTTTGACATGCTGTTATCAAAGAATATGGAGTTTGTAGTGTATTTTGCTTACATCTTTCATCTTAAATGCAGGGATCATGATGAAACTACAGCAATTTAGGTTCTCCAGCAGAGCTCAATTTGGCTGATTGCCATTTCAAACCTGTTGTGCTTTGGACAGCAATTCTCTTCTCTCTTAGAGACTAGCTTATTTTATAAATATTCTAGACCTTTGCCTGACAAGACCTTTGAATGACATGAAATCAGACTTGTTGGGCCGGAAGAATAATTGAAAATCTTGTTAAGTTTATTATTTTGTTGCTGTGGGCTACCGTGCATTATCTTCCCACATATTTGGGTGTCTGGCTTCTTTCAGCATCATGCTACAATTAACAGAACATTTCCACTTAAATGAATATAAGTTTTGCCTGTTTTAGTCAATCTCTTTTAGGTCAGTATCATGTGTTGCCTTATGTCAGGAATTTATCACAAAATCACAGAACATTAGAGATTGGAAGGGACCTCGAAAGATCATCCAGTCCAACCCCCTGCCACAGCAGGATCCCCTAGATCAAGTCACACAGGAACATGGCCAGGTGGGTTTTAAACATCTCCAAGAAGGAGACTCCACAACTCCCTAGGCAGCCCCTTCCAGGGCTCTGTCACCCTCACTGAGAAGAATTTCCTTCTCATATTTATGTGGAACCTCCTCTGTTCCAGCTCACACCCATTGTCCCTTGTCCTGTCATTGGGTGCCCATGAGCAGAGCCTAGCTCCATCCTTCTGACATCCACCCTTTCCATATTTATCAACATTAATGGGGTCACCCCTCAGTCTCCTCTTTTCTCAGCTAAAGAGGCCCAGCTTCCTCAGCCTTTCCTCGTCAGGGAGATGTTTCACTTCCTTCATCATCTTTGTGGCTCTGCACTAGACTGTCTCAAGTAGTTCTGTGCCCTTCTTGTAACTGAGGGGCCCAGAACTGGCACAATGTTTCAGATGTTTTTTCACCAGGACGGAGTAGAGGGGAGGAGAACCTCTCTCAATCTACTAACCACCTCCCTTCTGATAAACTGTTTTGATTGAAAGACATTGCCTAGACGGATGAATACTGTTTCCCCAAAGTGACATTTAAGTGAAGAAATTTCTGCAAGGGCTAAACAGGAGAGAAGCAACTACCTTCCAAAGCGTTACTGAATATCCTCCCAAAAGAGGCTCTATGGCTTGCTCATGCCACGCAGTCTTGCCCAGAGCTAGTAATCCTTGCTACTCCCTGGGTCACTTGTGTGTTATCCAGTGTCAGTGACTGGTGAGATACCTGCTGTGTCAGTTTTACTCAGTTTGTTAATCCAAAAGAGTAAACTATATACAAAACCCTGAAATACTGGTAGATATGCCCTTCAAGTGTTTTTGTTTGTTTAGTTTTTCAGAAGTTGCTCTTTGGGGAAAAGAATATGCTTCCAGCTGAAATGACATGTCTGGAGAGCTCATGAAGTGTTGTCTTGCTCTTGGCAGCACAGCAGCCACTTTCTCCTGTGTGGAAGTCTCCCTTGGGACCTTGCTGTGGGCAGGAACAGGGAGAGCAGGCTGCTATCATTTTTACTGTGTCTGCACATGTGTCACCCTTGGTTGCTTCCTTTTTAATCCTGATGACTTAGTAGCTCAGTAAAGTGTGCTGTAAGTAACCTGAAATGCTACAGCCCTCAGAAATTGGAAAATCATTTAGCAGCACAGCTGGCAGTTAGGCTAAGAGCCTACCTCCAGCTGAGGTGGGAAAAGACTTTTGGGTGAAGGAGGTTATTTGTGGGAATCATTTGCTCAGCTGCTATAGAATTACATCTTCGAGCTGGAAAGAGAATCTGTAATAAAGCAATCTACTTCTCTGGAAAATGCCTGACTCTGAATGTCAACTAATGCTTTCATTTGTGTTTACAGGAAGTTAGAGCAGGTGTTTGCATGTGCTAGCGTATGCTCTGGAAAGGGTCCTACAGCCCTTTGTGTCCAGTGTTTCCGCATTCTGTTTGTCTGGCTTCCCACTACCATTACTTGTGTCTATTAGTCGTCAGTCTGTAAAACTCTTCCCTCTCTCAGCTCTTTGGAGAGTAAGAGCAGTTTGGAATAGTTGGAGAATGCTGGCTAGGCAAGCGATTGTGTTTAGAAAACAGAAACATTACGTTCCTCTTTATTTGCAATAATTGTAAATGGAAAACGCGTCTATAGTGTTTCTCTGAACTGACTTACTGCTTTGAGACACCTAAAGACACATTATCACCTCTATAATTTTTGTGTTGCTTTGTCTGATGAGAGAAAATGGCCTTTCCTGGCCTGTCTCAGAAATGGTGCCTCAGCAGTTTGGGAATTGATGTAGAATTCTTTTAATTCAGAAGATCATTAGAATACATATGGCACTTCCAGGGAAAATCAAACCACGTGGAAGTGGTAGAGATTGGCGGTCACATCTGAGCCACAGTAATAGTCCAACATCAGGATAAAAATGATGACGTGTTTTTCTTCTGAAGCCTGTCAACATTTAACAAAATTGGGTTCCTTATTTTTAGCCTTCTGCTAGTAGTTGGAACCCTTTTGGGGTAGGGGGGGAGGTGGCGGGAGGGGCACAGGGAGAAGGTGAAAAGACAGACATCTGTAAGGGCTTGGAGCAGATTCTGATTCTTTATTTTGTTTGACCTGATTTAACAAGCTTCTTCCGTTGAAATATCATCGTCTACATTGGGAATTATGTCAGGAAGCACAATATGTGCAGTGTGGGTGAGTGAGCTTGCATAAACTGTCAATGAAGATCAATTATAGGAATTATTGAATTACACATTAGGTAAGAAGCAGATGACTTCTTTTTGCATGCAAGCGTGGCATTAACTATTTTGGGCTAAATGAAAATGCAGCCATATCGGCAGCGAAAATCTGTCACTGAGTGTCACAAGCTGCCCTATTGATTCTTTTTTTTCTTTACGATTCAAGTCCCGCAGTCTCATGGTTTTGGCATGAAGCACTTTGCAGATGAAGTGAGAGAGCATCAATCTAATCACAATATGCAATTTCTATGCAGCTTGGGCAGAAATGGCCCCTCACAAAAGACTTGAAAGGGGTGAAAAGAAAAACGCTGTTTGGCTGTTGCCATTTTCTGACGTGTTGGTACTCTGGATTCATGTTGTGGGAGTTGTGTGTCCTGCTCACAGCACAGCTGGGCAGCTGAATGACTAGGTGGTGAGATAGGCTTGTTCCTGCACCTTCATAATTTTTACTTTTATCAGCCAGTTTGCTGGATCTTTTTGAAAGTTGAGATGGCATTTTTGCCCCAAGAGGCTACATTTAAGGTAGGAAGACTGATTCTAGAATAGCCACCCCGAACCAGACTCTCCAAAGCTCTTGAATGCCACTGCCAGCATTGCCTGTTTGTGCGTCTGGCTCAGTTGGTGAAACATCCGAGCTGGTGAAACAGAAATACAGCAGGGTTTAAAGAGCCCTTTTCAAGAGAAGAATAGCAGTTCTTATTCCCAGGAACTGAATGATAGATAATCTTTAGCTTTTGGCATACTGAAAGGCACTCAGAATCAAACCCAGGCAAATACAGAGAGGACAGAGGTGCAGCAAAGCATGCAGCCTGTGTGCAAATATCTTTTATCCCAGTATCCTAAAACATACAATCTTAATTTTTTAATTCATGGTGGTTTGGGCTGATGTAGAACCCAGCCTCCTCTGCTGCTTTTACGGCTGTCTTCTGGAGGATTTTAAGCGGTAGTTGGTGTCTGCTTCAAGAAAGGTTGATAGAAAATAACAGTTATTTAGCATCAATGTTTTTTGTTTGTTTTGTCATATTGAGGTTGGCTCTTTCTGGTAATTGTTTGGTATGGAAAGCTTTCTACTTTCTGTGTCATATTTAAAAGGTTAAAAAAATTCTATTATGTGCTGTGCCCCAATAAGTCTGCACCTTTAGTCCTTAATAAGTTCTTTTGTTTCCAAGACAGTGATTGCTATTAGTTGTTTTCATCCACCAGCACAGTTTGTAAATGCAAGGGTGGGAGTCAGGAGGAGGGAGCCAGGCTCTGCTCAGTGTCGTCTAATGATAGGACAACGGGCAGTGGGTGTAAGCTGGAACATAGGAGGGTCCACATAAATATGAGAAGGAAATTCTTCCCAGTGAGGGTGACAGAGCACTGGAATGGGCTGCCCAGGGAGGTTGTGGATTCTTCTTCTCTGGAGACATTTAAAACCAGCCTGGCCACGTTCCTGTGTGACTTGATCTAGGGGATCCTGCTGTGGCAGGGGGATTAGACACTGAATGATCTTGCGAGGTCTCTTCCAATCCCTAATGTTCTGTGATTTTTGTGATCTCATCCATTTCAAAATTTTAGAGCATCAATGCACAAGACTCATTGGTCTGAGGAAAACTGGACAGCTGAGTGAAGAGCAGAAAGTAGAAAATATTCTACGCTAGTACTTAGGTAATTCATTCAATGATAGAGCAAGCTGAAAGAGTAGCATAAACACACCTTTTATTAAAAAGTGATTTTTTTTAAACTTTAGGTCCATCTGCAGCACTTCAGAAATACAGGGGGAAACAAAGTACCCTTGGCAGTGTTTTTTTTCAGGACATATTTATTCCACAGAAACTCTTCTGCATTACGCTTCTGTTCCTCTTTCAAGATTTGTATTCCAGAATCCAGCCTTTGGCTAAATACAGCTGAATGCAATTCCTTGGCAGACCATGAACATTGTGTCATTGCATGCATCCCACCATGGTTGTTATTTGCTGGAGGAAGAGTGTACTGGTTTTTGTAGCCTTTTCCTTCCAGGTAGCAAAAGAAAATAAAAAATGTAAGAAAACAACATGAGCCAGGCCAATCACCATCAGGAATGGTGAACAGCACTCCAAAAAAAGCATGCAGGGACCTCCAGAGCAGCCAGAAATTGTCATTCAATCCCTGGATGAACATTAAGTTACCTCACTGATTGTCAGTGTTACCTCTTAATCACTTATTCATTACAATTCTTAACATGGAAAAGCTGTTTAAAAATCAGAATCCTTCAATAGTCACTGTAAAATATTTCTTGGCCTCCAAGCAAACAGTATAGAACTAATTCTAGAAGGATTAAATAAAGTAACATGTAGGCAGCCATTGCTGAGTTCTTCAAGACAGGAATGAATACACCCACTCAGAGCAAGAACATCTGAAATCTGCAAAGAACCAAAATCGTGATTCCAAATTAAAAAACAGACAGGGCAATCATATCGACATTCTTCTCGTCTTACCTGGAGGAGTCCTTCTACACTACAGCTTTCATCACCTCATCTGATTACTTAGACTCTGAAGCAAGTGCTGCTATTGTTCTTTCCTACCCGCTTCATTCTTGCCCCCATACGTATAAGGCTGCAGTGCAGAGATTGCTGGGTGCTGGTATTGTTGAAATAGATCTTCAACAGAAAAACCAATTTCTTTCAAGTTTCACAGAACATTAGGGATTGGAAGCGACCTCGAAAGATTATCCAGTCCAATCCCCCTGCCACAGCAGGATCACCTAGACCAAGTCGCACAGGAACATAAAACCCAGCGGGTTTTAAATGTCTCCAGAGAAGAAGAATCCACAATCCCCCTGGGCAGCCCCTTCCAGTGCTCTATCACACTCCCTGTGAAGAAGTTCTTTCTCATACTGATGTGGAACCTCCTGTGTTCCAGCTTACATGCACTGCCCCTTGTCCTTTCATTAGATGACACTGAGAAGAGCCTGGCTCCATCCTCCTGACACCCACTCTTCACATGTTTATAAACATTAATGACTCCACCCCTCAGTCTCCTTTTTTTCCAAGCTCAAGAGATCCAGCTCCCTCAGCCTTTCCTCATAAGGGAGATTTTTCCCCTCCCCTCATCATCTTTCTGGCTCTCTGTATCTTCATTCACTTCTTAGTAAAAGGTTGTTGATTTCTGCTTTTAAAAAAAGACCCTACACCATTTTAACAGACATTTTATTTCATCTATTTTAATACTTAATGTTGATGGCTCACTCTGCCACTATGTGTTTTAATAAGCTGTAGGCAAGAGCAAGTGATTTTATTTTGCTTTTAGATAATAGGTCTTGGAATTCTGTAGTACTTTGCTACTACATCTGTCAGCCAACACTGGGGCTGCCAGAAAGCACCTCGTACTTCCTAATAACTTCAACAGTTATTAGACTGTTGTAATTTCCTCAGAATGGAGTAATTTCCTCAGTGTGTGGATTTGACATGAGCAGTCTCTTCTCAGCTGAGCTGTAGTCTGCAACTGAACTTTGACTGATCTATTTAAGAAACTCCAAACTAACAAACATCCCTGACTCCCCGGAGTTTTCACTCCAGTGGTGTAGTCACTGATGTAGTGACACTCCTCTCTCCAGATGGCAACGTGCCATTTTGTTATGTGGTGTAGTTTCAGTATCAGTCTAACATTATTTATTCCAGGAAACTCCAACCAATAACTAGACCTGGCTGCTTCTTCCCTTCTTTCAGTATTTTTATTTCTATATTTCAAGGAACAACTGCATAGAGTGGGAAAGGGATTAAAACCAGAAAGAGGATACTGGAAAGAAGCAGAAAGATGGAAGACAGTAGAAAGCCAAATACATTTGCCAAGTATGTGTTACAATAGATGTGTGTGAGGTGAGATGAGAATAATAGGTGGAGAGATTTCAGTGGGGAAGGGACAAGAAAGAACAACAGACAGCACTGTCCTGGAACACAGTGAAAGACAAACTTGGATAGGGAGGGCATTGTATAAGAAAATTCATGGAGGAATGTGGAAGAGGGTTGAAAACACAGTTGTAAACAAGCGCATTAAATAGAAAGGAGTGGAACCAGCAAGCAGCTACATTAGGAGACAGGAGCAGGGTGAAGACATGAATGGACTACCCAGGGAAGTGGTGGAGTCACCATCCTTGGAGGTGTTTAAGGACAGACAGGATGTGGCACTTAGTGCCATGGTCTGGCTGATTGTGGTGATGTTAGGTCATGGTCTGGGCTTGATCTCAGAGGTCGTTTCTAGCCTCAATAAGTCTGTGATTCTGTGCTCCCCAAAATCACAATGGGATTTTTTTCAGTGCCATCCAGCTAACTCCTAAATTAATTCACATCCATACACCTCTCTGGAAATCAGCCAAATAGATTTATGAGTCCACATGGCTCTGCTACTCATCAATATTGGATAGGGAGATGCCTGTCTGGCACATCTCTCTTTCTGGCTGACCTCAGGGACACAGATTTCAACTAAGAGCCTACTACTTACATTAAGACAGAATTAATCTTTTGAGGCACTTTCCCCTGATGATGGTCAGATTTCCAGTTTCCAAATATAGCGCATGGACTGGATTGAGTCAGAAATTATTTCACCAGAAATCAGATACAGTGTTCTGCAGTCCACAGGAGGGCGGGAATGCCAGGGTTATAAATGGAATTCCAACATGTGGCAATTACATGCTCCTGACCATCCTACAGGCAAGCAAATAATTGTTGTAGTAAACTAAAAGGTGTCTTTCCTGTGGATTTGTCACTTTAAGGCAGGGAAAAAAGTCCTTCTGTGAACATAGAATCATAGAATCATTAGGGATTGGAAGGGACCCCGAAAGATCATCTAGTCCAATCCCCCTGCACCTACAATTCATTTATCCTAACGCAAATCACAAAAACACAGAACGTTAGAGATTAGAAAGGACCTTGAAAGATCATCTAGACCAATCCCCCTGCCACAGCAGGATCCCCTAGACCAAGTCATATAGGAACATGGGTTTTTAAACATCTTCAGAGAAGGAGACTCCACATCACGCCTGGGCAGCCCCCTCCAGGGCTCTGTCACCCTCACCATGAAGAAGTTCTTCTTATATTGATGTGTAACCTATGTTCCAGCTGACACCCATTGCCCCTTGTCCTGTCATTGGGTGCCCATGAGCAGAGCCTGGCTCTACCCCCCGAGACCCAACATTTCCATATTTATAAACATTAATGGGGTCACCCCTCAGTCTCCCTTTTTTTTCCAAGCTCAAGAGACCCAGCTCCCTCAGCCTTTCCTCATATAACATTACATTCTAATAATACGTTTTAATTGTGCTCTCAGAAGCATTTGCTACATTCACTATAACAATATGTCAGTCAATATATTTTTTTGGTATCTAGGTAAGGTACAGTTTGTTATGGCCATCCTGTGCGTGATCCCTGTATCTAAATTCCAGAATAACTGAGTGTTTCGCTACTGCAATTTCCAGATGCCAATCTGCACTGGTCCCATTCTAAGTGTTGTCTTCTCAACCAGGGTTCAACAACGCCTTCCTTTCCACGTCAATGAAAACATGCAAGTACTTTTTTAGCTACATTTAAAGCAAATGGTCTATTATAGTTGCTCGGAAACTTTACCAATTTTGCTTTAATTAAACTCCTGCCACTTGTTGCTTTGCAACATGTAATTCCCATTAAGTCATGACAAATGTAGGTTTCAGCTGCTCTAGGAGATGTTAATGTGAACACATCAATATTCATGTGTCTTGACAGATCGTGAAGTTTAATAAATTGCTTTTTGTAAAACAATTTTTGTGGAATCAGGGGTGTTCCTGTGATAGCACAATAGAAGCCTGAAGCTGAGATATATCAGAGCATTTGCTTTTCATAGCATCTGAAACTTAATAAATTATTTCTCCAGAAAGTACTGAGGTATTGTTCTAGGATAAATATTAAAAAATATGGAATACAATGAAGATTTTTTAAAAGCTTAACTTTAGTGTGGTTAAGTGCTCAGTTCACACACAAAAAACCCTCGTTGGTGATCCAGTTCAGTTACTGTTTCATTTGGTCATGCCAGGAATGATGGTGTGTAGCTTATAGAGTAATTCAGCATATGGCTGTATGGTAGGAGCAGCGGATGTGGTCTATCTTGATTCAGTAAAGCATTGTTTTTATGTTCCTTTGTGAATTGGTCTAGGTTATCTTGCTGTGGCAGGGGGATTGGACTGGATAATCTTTCGAGGTCCCTTCCAGTCTCTAATGTAGAGAGCGACCTGGCAGTACTGGTTGACAGCCGGCTGAACAGGAGCCAGCAGTGTGCCCAGGTGGCATGAAAGGCCAGTGGTGTCCTGGCTTGGATCAGCAACAGTGTGGCCAGCAGGACTAGGAACGTCATTCTCCCCATGTACTGAGCACTGGTGAGGCCTCTCGTGGAGTACTGGGGGCAGTGCTGGGCCACTCACTCCAAGAAATAGATTGAGGGGCTGAACTGGGCACAGAAGAGCAATAAGGCTGGGGAAAGGACTGGAGGGAAGTCTGATGAGGAGAGGCTGAGGGAGCTGAGTTTAGCCTGGAGGAGACTCAGAGGGGGCTTTCTCCCTCTCTACAACTACCTGAAGGGAGGTTGTAGTTAGGTGGGGATCATGATCTTCTCCCAGGCAACTAGCAACAAGATGAGAGGGCAGGGCTTGAATCTGCCATGGGAAGGTTAGGTTGGATGTTCCTTCCTCATGGAAAGGGTGATCAGACACTGGAATGGACTGCCCAGGGCAGTGGTGGAGTCCCCATCCCTGGAGGTG